>JABWIB010010716.1:0-11806 GCA_016617825.1 Platyplectrum ornatum | reverse complement strand
ACCTAAAAAAAAGAAATAAATTAAAATAAAATAAACTCACACGTCTGAAGTCTTCGCTGGGCACCGCAGCACCTTCTCCTGTGCGGCGGCGGCGTCTCTCTCCTGCACGGAGAGGACGCTGTATATGCGGGACGCCATCACGTGTATACAGCGTCCTCTCCGTGCAGGATAGAGACGCCGCCGCACAGGAGAAGGTGCTGGGCACCGCTGCGGTGCCCAGCGAAGACTTCAGACGGACGAGTTTATTTTATTTTAATTTATTTCTTTTTTTTTAGGTATTTTTTTTTATTTTTTTTCCCCCCATAGGCCATCATGGAAACGACAACGTTCTCTGGATGGCCTGCAAACAGGGTGATTTTCCCTAGGGAAAATCACCCCATTTGTCGCTGGCGATTATCCACGGTAACTAAGTCGTTCCCGTGTATGGCCAGCTTTAGTCCGTTATCGGCGCTGTGATGGAGAAACAGCTGCAGTCCACGTCCTCGTCAAATGCCCAGGCTGGCTTGGAGTGGCATGAAGCTATCACCGTCCGGATAAAAGCACCTGCGGGGGAAGCGATGTCTCAGGAACCAGCTCTTAGGCGTTTCGGGACTCCCTGTCCCTTTCTCAAAAAGCATAGGTTCGTTGTGTCACACGTTTCTGCATGTCCACAGTGGACTTGAAATTGTCACCTGCCCGATGTTCAAACCCCAGGACCCGTTTAGAGATGCCCTCAATCTGATCCTGCAGAGAGCGCATCTGAAGCATAGGGCCAATCGTGTCATGGATGGCCCTAACAACGTCCGGGTAAAACATCACCGCGGGAGGCAAGGGGGAGTCAGCTGTGATGTGGGGCGCTGTTTGTGTCCCCGCGGCTACTGAGCACAGCCGTGTAGCTGGAAGCGGATCAGGGGCGTCTCGGGTCTCCCTGTGCATGCTGCGTCCGCCATCTTGGGAGCAGCCCTGGACGCATCGGCCTTCTGTTGTTTTGCAGGCATGGCTGGGGAGAGGAACCTGTCCATCAGCAGGAGAGGATCCCCAGTGACAGTGGCAGTCGGGCGAGGCAGAGGCAGCAAGATACAGGAGCCGATACGAGGTGAGCAGGGTGGNGCTCAGCACCAGGCGTCCATCGACGGAAGTCCCTTTGATTTACTTTATGAGTAAGCAGATCAGCGCTTACATTTAAGGTAGGCTTCTGGAGACTTAAGTGTCCAGAAGCCTTTATGATGTAGCGGAAGGATGAGGGTTCTCCCTCCAATCTCGACAACCTTTGTTTGGAGCCTTGATGTGGACAGCCAAAATTTGCTAATGATATCTCACTGAAAGGCAGTAATTCATCATGGATCTGATTGTAAGAGGTGGGTCTGAATCTAGTTCCAGATCCTGTTCTAGTTCCACATCATATTCTAGCTAATGGATGTTTCACAACTCAAGATCCTGGTTGCAGGTCTCAGGTATCCAGGTGGACTTAGGTATAGTATAAAGGTTGGACAATAACGTATGACTGTTGTCCACCAGAGTGTTCCAAAAGGCAAAAGCCAATATAGCTGGTTTTGTAGCTGGGGCAGCCAGTGTTACATGTCTGTGCAGCTAGGATGCCGAGCCACACAGTGTTTTAAATAAGCATTATAATGGGGGTACCTCTGCAGTAGACACTTTGGTGTTGACGTNATGACAGTTGAGCTGCTGCTTGCTGCTTGGATGAAGTTGCTAAGAAATGTTCTTTATAACATTTAAATTTTAGCAACCAAACAGTTCAAAAGTACAAAAATGGGCACAATCACAGAATTAAATTTAATACCATAACATAAGGTTTTGACAGAGACCTTGAAGATACTCTAGTGAAATCACAATTCATGTTATCAGGGCATATAGGAAACAGATGCACACCAGATGCACACCAGGTTAGACAGAGACACTATTCTCAATCACTTTAGGGTCTAAGTGCACATATGGAAGGTCCATGCTCCTGTTCCGCTGGTTAATGAATTTGGAGATCTCTTCCAGCTTCCCCTGGAAATCTTTAGTGAATTTCAATGGAGCCTCCTCTGTAAAGCGTCTATCAGGGTACTCTCCTAGACGTCTCTAAAGATGAATGGAAAAATATGGTTAATGGAAATCTTAATACGGTCACTATTCTTCAAATCAATTCCCTGACCCACATATTCATATAAATGAATGGAAATATTACTACAATGGCCATACTGATGGTACTTACTTGGTCATTAGGCTCTTTACTGAGCAGCCACACTGCAGTTATGCCACTAGTGGTAGTGTTTACTGCTGGAAGTGCATCAAAGATACTCTGGAGTGTGCTGATGCCCTTTGCTGTGGGAGGGGGGGCTTTCATTGAGGTAGGACCATTAGGCATCCAGGCATAGGTGTCAAACTGCAAAAGAAACAAAGATCTGAAAAATGTCTTCGGTTCATTACAGATCCAACTAAGTAGTAACCATTGCACTGTATTTTAGGAGCTAAACACCACTTCCGTCAAAACATTAGCACACAGAGCATTTTAAAATCAGATTTAAGCATGACTTAATTACCTGGCCACTGTTCACGGCTGCATGCTGAGCAGAACAAGTAAACATCACCATGGTCAGATACTTGATGAGAGACGGCTTTGTATCTAATGAAGATGGTATACCTGTCAAAGGAAACAGTATTAATAGCCTTACTGTCCATTACAATATTTGAACTTTGGAACTCTGTTATGTTCTTGGGCCAAGGGATAAACCAACATATCCATAAATGATCTCATGCCAAGTTTAACATGTATAAAACACAAAATTCTTATTTTCTAGACTCGCCAATTGTGAAATTAAGGCGATAGGGCACCAGACCACACAGAGGTTAATCCTACCTAATGATTTCTTCTCCAAGAACGCTTCTTTATAGATTTCCGCCACCCAGGCCTGAAGTTCAGGGTCTGCACTGACCACCGCATCACTCTCATAGTAGTAATTTACAATGTTTGAAACAAAGCTGTAAGAAGAAATTAGAAGTGGATTATACAGCTGTGTGGATTATACAGCTGTATGGATATTAAAGTATTAAGAACATCCATATGTAGGGAATTCCACCGCAGCAGAATACTCATTGGTGGCTTTGTCTGCAGGACATGTGAAATTTTAACATAAGGGCCATCAATTTAATCAGACGGAGCTCTGCAGCTCTACCTCTCAATAGCCAACCAGATCTTCATGCCATCTTCCCTGTACAGATAATGTGGAATGGACTGTACTCCTCTTTCCTGGATGCTATCAGGGAGGCAGAGGCTGCTATAAGTCACTCCATCCATTGCTTTCTTCAGCAGGACTGGAGTCCCTCCCTTTCCAATTGCCACACACTGGACGAAAGAAACAGGACACATTTACACCATAGCAAGGGTGGCCAAACTGTCCAACCATAGACTAAGGCAAGGATTATAGAAGAATACCTGATCAAGGACACCGCCAGGACCCATGAGCTGAACTCTGGCACGAACATTTATCTCCAGGGTATAGCGAAGGTGTGGAATAATCAGCTGAGTGGAAAGTAGATTATTGAATTTTTATAATGTTTCATGCAGATAACAACAAGAATCTGATTAGATACATCTAGAACCAAGGGAATAACTAGAGTGGTGGTTACCAAACTTTCTCAGTGGAGGCACCCTTAGGGTCTCCATATTTGTTCAAGGCACCCCTACTATTTAGTTAAAGAAAGATATACTTCAGGTTGATATTAAATCTTGTGTAGCTCCTATTTAAGACGTAAAATCGCACTTCTAAGTAACACTAGTAACTGGCACCACGTTGGATAAAACATTCCGTGGCACCCCAATGAGAATGTTCCGGCACCCCAATGAGACTGTTGCGTCACCCCAGGGAGTCTAGGCACACAGTTTGGTAATCACTGAACTTCAGCATTTGTGGTTTTTTATGTACAATACCAGNTATTACACTACAGTGGAAAAGTAATAAATTAGTCCTTACAACATACCAATGTAACAATGGCTATAATGTTTTATTTAAGAAATACTGTATTCCAACATTAAACATGCATACGGTACAATAGATAAGTGGATAATGATGTAATATGATGGCAGTAGTAGCACGGAATAATGACCCACAGCCTTTTGTTATCTTTAATCAGCCTAATGTTATCCTTAATAGATAACAAGATATAGATAGATAGATAGATAGATAGATAGATAGATAGATAGATAGATAGATATAACAAGGTTGTTATTGCTCTGTATATTACTCTACTCTATTTAACATCTTAGCTTCCCTCATATTAGTCTGTGACCCAATACAGCCTTTCTCCAATAATGGTTCAAATGTCCATCTCACCTTGTACACTGGATGACTCATTGGAAGTTGCCTGGTGGTTGCAATGTTGAAGACCTCAGCAAGGAAATGGGTACGGAGAAGGTGAGTGTCCACTGCATGGACCTGAAATTCAGAGTTGCGCACCCAGATCTTTGCCAATAACCAGTCCCATTCNGAGTCACTGGGAAGGAAGATTGGGTTGTGTTCTCCTGGGATCTGTGCCAACTAGAGTACAAATAAATCATGAATACAAGGGGCCTGTTCATTTATGTTACTCCAGCTTCACTGGTAAGAGACTGGTGTCTAAGCTTCTATTATCACACCATATTAAAGTTATATTATTCAGAGAAAAAATAGATCACACTATGGTTACCGCTGAGCCTCATGTTTTTTATTTCAGTAACTCAATAACTTGCCTGGATGGCTATTGGGACAAGTAGATCTTGAGGATTTTTCCACAGTAGACAGAGAGGGGCAGCAATATATTGTATTTTTCCATTAATAGTATTGGCAGGTACTCCTTGTAGAATCTTGTAGTCTGCCAGGAAGAGGTTACCATTCTAGAAGACACAAATACCTATTTATTTGAAGTTATCAAAATCATGATGAATGATTTGATTTGTTATCCACATGCAGGAGAGACCAAGGGGATGATACAAAGCAAAATAGAGGTAAAAAAAATGTTGCATCTTCTGTGTATCTTTGCACTGTAAATGTATAGATAAACCATGCTCAAATAGTCATAAACCGAACTGCTTTGCCCATCTGTATTTAGAAGTAAGGTTTGTTGGAGGAATGGGCAAGTCATACAGTGAAAGTGGTGGATAAAATAAACATGCAATGTGGGTTTGGTCCGCCAGTCCGAACGGCCATATTTCTACAGGGCTGTCCCTAGGAACCATAAAGAGACAAAAGATCTAACAATTGACACATGGAAGTACTTGAATGCACCCTTCAACTACCCAGCGCTGATAGGCAAGTGGTCCCCCCAACCCTTATACTAATCATCACCTTAAGCCCAACACTTAAATTACCCTACCCCTCTTGTTTTCATAGCCTAACCCTAACCTTCACCTTCTCCATTAGGTTCTGCTCCTCAAGGTCAAAGCCTAACTTTCCCTTTTTCTAATCCATCCCTCCCCATAGCCTAATATAACCTTCTCTTTCTTTAATCCATACATTCACCCCAACCCCAACCTTCCCCTTCTATGATGCATCCCCTGCCCACAGCCTAACCTCCCCTTCTATGCTTCATTCTCTCATAGCTCAAACATAACATCAAGTGATGTTTGCATTGTCTCAGAACAGGTCCATCCTTCTCAGAAAGCACATGGAAAGTTTAGTGTCAGAAAAGGGCCATTATTTGCTTGATGTGCCAAAGTAAGAAATATTTGCTTTTCCATTTCAGCCTGGATCAGGCCCAGAAATTCTGTCTATGCAAAGGAGCTGCAGAGCACAAACTTTACCTGTAGCTCTTTCTGAAGATCAGTGGATGTCCCCAGTGATGCCACCACCATGTCATTGAGTACAGGGAAGTTCTCAGGAATTTTGGTGCATTTCTTGATTAGTGTGGGGTTACTTCCATTCAGATATTGGCTACCAAAGAAGTAATCCTCTTTCCAGATATCTGCCACCTTATCTGGGGTTAAGAGACAAGTGAAGTGATCTGTATTGCACAGTGAAAAGTTTCAGGCTGTTTATCCACTAGTATTCCATAAGTACCTAATATATTCTCTTATATCATAAATTAACAAACTAAACCATCTCTGACATTAGATTAGTATCTTGAGTACGTGTGTATGAATGGAGTGTGGTGCACAGAAGAGTTTCTTCATGAGAAAGAAGGAAAGAAGCAGAATCTCTAGCGCCATCTATTGGAAGAGGAGTTCCTCTAGTCACATCCGACTCACAAAGGAGCCTTTGAAACATGACTGGGGATAAATGCCAAGCCAGTAACCAACACTTCCTTAAGGAAGAGTCGTGCCCATCTACAGACAGCTGTTTCGGGGTGATTGCCCCCTCATCAGTGTAGAGCAGGGATCTGGCTGGCTAGTGAGAGACCTACTGTGTCAGTCACGGGGGATAAACATTCTCCTTAAGGAGAAACACCATGAAGGTGTGTGCCTCTTCCAATAGATGGCGCTAGAGATTCTGCTTCTTTCCTTCTTCCCCAGAGGCTATTTATTTTTTCAAATTTTAGTGGAGCATGACGGCCTGTAGGACTCCACACACCTTCATGGTGTTTCTCCTTAAGGAGAATGTTTATCCCCCGTGACTGACACAATAGGTCTCTCACTAGCCAGCCAGATCCCTGCTCTACACTGATGAGGGGCAATCACCCCGAAACAGCTGTCTGTAGATAGGAAGTGTTGGTTACTGGCTTGGCCAGAGGCTATTTATTTATTCAAATTTTAGTGGAGCATGACGGCCTGTAGGACTCCACACACCTTCATGGTGTTTCTCCTTCATGAGAAAGGTGATGGGTGGATGGAATGGGCAGACTATATCATGGGCAGACTTCTATAATAGCAGACAGGAGTTTAGAGATGTAGATGGACACATAATAGAATCCTGACAATTTCAGAAGTCAGTAGTGAAAATATGTTTGGTAGGAATACGTCTAACAGGCTGAATATTTCATGNACAATGCGCTGCTGTAACAAGGTGAGTAGAGAAAAATCGGAGCATACCAGAGATGTATGAACCCTTCAGGCAAGCAACCAATTTAATATCTTCTAGATCAGTCCATGATTCTGTACAGGAGGAAAATCCTTTCTGAAACATTTCATGTATTCTGAGAAATTAAGAGAAAGTGTTTAACCAGCATCATGTATGTGCAGGTAAGTTCTATGGGTAAATCGCTCTACATCTTTGACGGATAGGGGCCCAGAATTTATTCTAAAAACTTTTTTTTACTGTACTAGCTTATTCATTTATGAGTGCCATTTTTGACAGTTTTACCTTTACTGAATATGGCAGCTTAAATCCTGAATACACATAAATGTTTTAGCAAACCGCCATTTTCAGCAAGATTCTTATTAGGAATACTTATTATCATATTTTTGGTCACTATGCAACACTTGAGTACAATTTAGTACAGATTTTTGCATACAAGCTACATACGTACATGGAGGATGAGGTGGATAGGAAACTGGACATTTTTAAAAAGGAGAACTGGTCATTGCGAGGCAGATCCACAACCTTATTTACATCAATGCAGCGAGGAACACCCTCTTCATAAAGTTTCCACCTGCAGAGAAGAAGGACATGGACTCAAGGGATTCATTGAATAAGAACATTCATTGACCTATAGACCAGGGCTCAAAATCAAGGATCCAGAGGGGCGTATTGCTCGAGGACAGAGCTTAGTAGTTGGAAAAGTGTTTTGGATACCATACTGGCGTTTACCCAGTTCCCACTTCGAGCACTGCTATAGACAAAACATGGGGACAACACACAAAACATCTCTATATACATATTACTTACCTGTGGGTTTCTCTTTTCTTCTCTAGTTCCTCTTTTCGCTGTTGCTGGAGAAGAGGATGAGTATTCCCTGATAATATGACACCTGAAAAGAACAAGTCATTATTACAGTACTCCCCATTTTCTATTGTAAAATTAATCTTACAAAATTGTACTACACAATTCCAGCAATANCAACCAACGGAATATTTCCCACATTCCCATCCTTCCGGATTAGTGTTTTAAATCATTAAATGTGCCTTTAAAGAAGCTTCTAGAGTTAGAAAAGTGGTGTTAACCCACAAAATCCCCAGGAAGAACAAACCAAGTCATAATGGAACTTTACCTTTTCCCTCTGGAATATCCACAATATTGTTTTCAGGCATCCACTGATAATAAGGGAACTGATACAGCTGACCTTTAGGGCTCTCCACCTCAACGTAATTGCAGTACCAAGGATCTACATTAAAGGTCTTGTATTGTTCTGTAGAGAGACGAATCAGGAGGAGGTCTCCAAGGTCCTTCTCAGTGTTAAAGTCAAAGTGGGCAACCTGGGTAAATGAATTGAATTCCATGATGATGATTCAGTTATTGCAGATCAACTTATATCTAGTAGTACCAGCGTTTACATAATGTTTAAGGGGCGCAAAGTAGGCAAGCTCCGTATAGTTATGCGACCATATATGTTGCTTAAGTACAAGGTACTACACTAGTAAACTGAGGTTCTGATTAATGTTTGAAAATAATAGAAAGCAAAACGTTTAATGTATGTTTTCCTTATTGTATGTAGACATTTTACTCATGTACAATATTTTGGCGGTAGCAATTGCACATTTTGAAGTGTCACATCATAACGTCTGAAATAGGTCANAGAATGTCACCCCNTCAGACTTAGACATGACTTGTAACAGTTCCTCTATTCTGGATTATGTCCTTACTGCACATTGACTACATTTCTCCACCTCCTTTAATCAGGGGTGTCAACTTTTAATTTCTCCCTCCCGAGTCAGCAGTATTGGGTGGGGCAGAGGGCATGATTTGTTGGTAAATCCAATATATTTTCAATGTGACATAATCAAGCCCCATCCATTCATAGTACTGATCTGGGCTGAGGCAGTGATTGACATAGGGGCATTAACTCCTTCATATAAACCATATTACACATAAAAGCTACTCCACCTTAAACATCTAATACTTACTGCTCCAGGTTTGAAGTTCTTCCAGTCATGGGGCAACTGATATTTATGACTTTCTCCCTGGACTCCGACAAGCACAATAGAGACATGGTCAATGGTTCCAGCATTCTGGTCAGACCCTGTGGCAATGGTGAGTTTGTAGATCCCCATGCCTTTTATCAAGTGTACCAGCAACTGCTGAAACCAGAGAAACCAGGAACATTACACACAGCATTCAACACACACATTTATTATACCCCTTCAAGAGAATAGGGATTTCAGGAAAACAAGCATTTAAATGATGTCTCTTCATTATCTCTATCCCATGTGTTATCACATCCAATAAGTACCATGATATTTCGACTATCCACCTAGAAAAGTCTTGAGGCGTGTGTCCCGGTGGGTGTGCTATATTAGATTTACAATTTTACCAACATTTATACATTCAACCACATGAGGTTGATAGTGTATGAATGCTGACAAAATTTATGTTGACAGGGTTGTGTTGTTGACAGTACTAAGGTCCATAGAATTATTTTGTCAACCTTAATGTTAAGATGTTACTTAATTATTAATTGCGCACTTGAAATTTACATAGATGTTATGAGTAAATGTTCTTCCCACATTTAGCCCCGTCCCCAAATGGTTTCACTCTAAAGTGAAGCAGGCGGGATGGCAGAGCACAAAATAACAAGTTCTCAATGTTAAATTAAACGCCCCATATTCACCTTAATACTTCACCAGACACTTAACAAATACAAGTAGACATCATACACACCATTTTGCTGTTTGAAAGAGATTTTAATTCAAGGACCCCATTTAGGATCCTGGCTGAGATAGTACCAATGGGCAGGAAACGCAGGGCCTTATCAAATCAACTTGGGAGCATAAAATGACTTAAATATTACGGGGCACTATCAATGCTAATAACAACACACGTGAGGCCTACGAAACTGTAACACATTTATGACTAGCAGATGTTTCTCTGTTCTGACTCCCAATCTACCTTTTTGGTAATAGTAGCCTCTTGGTTGTATTTTATCGGGGTCATCATCTCCCTCCTGGGTTGCCATTTGATGATGATGAGCTGCACTCTCTCCCTTTTCTTCTATTCAATCTCTCATGAGGTCGATGTCTTTTTATCCCCTCCATGTGAGATGCACCTTCATCTCACTGTACGTCTACATTAGTTCAGTAACTTCNGACCTCCAATCTTCTTTAATAGGGCTTGAGTGTGGAGTACCACCTGGATCAGCCTCTGGACCAGCATATGGCTTGACCTCAACAACTTCCCATGGTGAGGATTGTCTGTCTAACTGTGACCACTGCACCTTCCTCCCAACTGTGCCGTGAAGTACAGAATCCCTGTCTTCTGTCGGGGGGACCTAATTCCCCAGCTCTTTGGCTGGTTCCTTCTAGGAACTGGTCATGGCCTGGACCTCAAACTGGTTCCATCTCACTCTCGCCCAATATGGTCTGACTACCACTTTATGGTTCTCTAACTCACATGTCACCTCAAACTCACTCGTTTACTCTGCATTTCATGTGGTTCTTTTCCAGATCACCAGGAAAATACTCTACACCATTCCATCTGTTTTTGTCAGTCAAATTGGGAGGGGTATTGTTTGGTAATTGTACAGTAAGGACTGGCTTCAGCCCTGACATGCGATCCTAACTCCTGTACCTCCTGCATTTTACATGAGGGTGCAGAAAAGTTAAGGTAGGAGTCAGGTGATAGGAATCCTTAGGAACCATCCCCTAACTCATACACATTGGTGGTTACAGCAAAGCTGTAATACTGTGGTCATAGTCTGTATATGGTACTAATACAGTTGCTGCAGTATTAACTAGATTTTTTTTTATTAGTTCATTGGAAAGAGTTCTCTCACACCAGCGCCTGCTATAAAATAAGGAGAGCATCAGTGACCGTTATCAGGGCCATCGAGAGAGGGGGGAGGGGATACACTTTACCTGGGACCGTGATTGAGATTGATGGAGTTTGTAAGAAAGAGAAGCCTCTAATCCGTCATTGGACTCTGCTCAAGCATGACCTTAATTCACAATTTCACAATGTATTCCGCTTGAACATATTCCTCCCAATGAGAGGTAAACACACATATAATGTACTGTTGCGTCTGTAGGTCTAGTTCTTAGTTCTCAACCTTATAGATATAAGTTTCAAGANAAAACAGGCATGCCCTCAATGGTGTGAAAACATGGATGACAATGGCGCGTGCTGTGTTGCGATGGAAAAAATAGTGCTTATTAAATACGAGGGGGCCCTAAGAAGTTGCTGTACCGGGGCCCAAAATGTCTCTTAGCAGCCCTGACCGTTATAAAATGAAAAGTCTCACCAGTGACATAATATTTATCTATAAACACTATATCATGTACACCAATAACTTTTATACAATACAAAGTGCACGCAACCATCTTTTATACAAAATAGAGCGCATACAAGTAACCTGTACAATTTAGAAAGCATACCAGTGACCAGCCCTTACATAATAAATATTACATATGAAAATGAAAAGAAAGAAGGTGGTACCACTTAGAATTTATTGAATAGTCCTTAAAAAATAGGGAAAACTTCACAATGTATTGAAATATATAGGATGAATTATTGAAAATAAATAAGTAAGAGGAGAGCTTTAGCCCTGCCATTGTTATCTGTTAGACATCAGCTACTATAACTGAGTCAGACTGTGTCTATTATGAAATAATAGTAACAATCTGTCACTATTAAGTTAATATGTAGTCCCTAATGAATACACCATTCTTGTGGGTTATCAATGGCCATGCAGTGCCTGTTTCATGGATTTATATTCACTGAGTTACAAAGGACCAGAACCAGCCTTGGAAATAAGAGGGAAA
>JABWIB010010714.1:5851-17366 GCA_016617825.1 Platyplectrum ornatum | reverse complement strand
AAAGGCGCCGGATCCGACGTCACGGATCCGACGCGACGTCGCTGAACGGGGGGGAGAGTGCCGAGCCGCTCGGCTTGGCACTCGGATCCCCAAAATTCGGGTGGGTCGGATTCCAAGAATCCGAACCCGCTCATCACTAGTGTGTACGTTTTTATTTATTTACAAAATGTATTCAGTTACATTTATAAAAAGCCAGCTCTTAATAGATGTAACTCATATGAACACTGTAGCGCCATTCAATTGGGAGAAACAATACAATTGGTAACAAGACAACAAGTAGTTAGGGTACAATGTGATTACATAGAGTGGTTACTTAGTGATTACATAGGTGGGGAATAATGTGAACTGGTGTGGTATATGGAATGATGTGAAGCGAATGTCTGCTAGTTGAACAACAAAGTAGTTGAAGTGCAGAGGTGTTTATAAGGGAAGGTAGAGGGAGGAAGAAGGTTGGCTCTGGGTGAGGAAGATGACAGGAGGGTGAGTGTCCCTGCTCTTGCGAGCTTACATGCTAAGAGACTGGGTACTTGCCCTCCATGTACCCTGTGAAAAGTTTATTCGGTACTATGCCTCAAATTACCTTTTATCATATTTCCCCTGTGTTTCACCACACGTGTGTTGCGGCCACATACTTTACTGTAAAAAACTGTTCTATTGCCTGCACATGAAGGGCTAACTGATGAAAAACATTTATTAGGTCTTGAGATTTTACATGACCGGTCAGGAAATTGATCTAACTACTACTAATCCAATCTTAAAACTAGATTTAAAAATAAATCTAATTTTTACCCTCTCCAGTATATAAATGACATCATAGATGCATTATATAGCAATACATTATCGGATCTCAAGATAATATGTAATAAAAGCACTAATTCAGTGGAATATAAAAATGGTCTCTCTTGCAAGGAAAGACAAGCTTTGAAAGATTTGATGTCTGATCCAAATATAATAATAAAAGAAGCAGAAAAGCAGGCGGGGGTAGTAGTTCAAAATTGAATAGATTATATGAGAGAAGCTAAAAATCTGTTAATTTACTGTTCTATACAAAACTTGATGCTAATCCAATAACTATATTTCATAGTGAATTAAAAGACTTGCTAGAGGAGGCTATCCAAATGGAGTAATAGGCAAAACTTAATGTTTTTTTTCTTGTTTAATAAACATTCAGTGTACCAATATACTATCATATCCTACAAATTCATTAAAACCTCTGAATTCTGCAGACAGTTTTAACGGGCATTCAGTAACCAGGGACCTGCAGATCGGAATCCTTGCGATATCATTGGTGGCTCAGTTCACATGTTCTGGTTGCTCTGGCCGCTCTGTTCTTACAGTACAGGGACCCGCTGATTGGGATCCCTGATTACACTGTTACCAATAACAATAACCAAAAGACAATTCCCAGTTAGGCAATAACAATAACCAAAGAATTCCCAGTCAGTCAGTCAGTCCCACATTGTTTGAAAATAGAAAATGTTTTATTCAACTCTAATTTGAAATATGTAATATATTGTTTATACAACCATCTTGGCAAGAAGTTTCAATACATACTTTACAAGTGTATAATTGTTAAGCAGCATCACAGCTGTTTTGACAGCAAGGCTACCAAATATTTTTACATCATCTTCTGTGCAAATTGGCAAGAAGCACAAAGTGAGATAGCAGCAAAACTTTTATGTGCAAAATTCAAAGTTCAGCAACGTCTTCTATGATAAAGGACATCTTTCTTATCCATGCCACAGGCAACAAACCAAATACATTGTATAAATAAAGTGATATATTCATTTAAAATATTCAAATTAACAATGTCCAAATGAATTCAAGATCCTCATAAAAATATGGTAGCTTGCAATATTAGCGAAAAAATATGGCCAACTCATCCTCCTTGCTGATGCAGGATAAACTTCCTGACAGTTGTTCGGGCTTCAGTATATTGTCATCGTGGAAAGAAAGCAAGCTAAACGCATCAGTGGGTGTCTGATTCGAGCTGCACCAGGAGGGAACACCTTGGACTCAGCGTTTAGAGTCTTCTCTTCTCCAACAGGCTTCCCGTAGACTGCGGCTTGCAGCACTTTGACTCTTTAGGTAGCTGCCCTTCATTTCATTTTTTTTAGGATTTTACATAGTGTATATCTTTTTGTTTTTTATGCCTTCTAAAAATATTATTTTATAAATGTTCTTTTTTTCTATTTTCACTCCCACTGGGGAGCAAATTTAGATTAAAGACCCACTGAAACAACTAGTACTAGGAACATTGCAAGGCGTTTACTATGTAGACTTGGACCTTTTGTAAATTTTGTCAAGACTCTTTGTGGACTTTATTACATGTTGGATATTTTTAAGAGTTTATTTCCTACTCTATTTTATTGATATTAACTATTTCAAAGGTATTTACCCCACTCTTAGTTGCTTTTTGATATATAGTATTTATCTAATTATCCCCATCTCCCTTTTTTTTCATTTATCCTGTTTTATACAGCGTGAGGACCTCTGTTGAGATTGGCGAATAGAAGCAAACCTAATTTTTCAATTTTCTTTCCTATTATTATTCCATGCCACCCGTCTGACAAAAATTCCTATGGTGGACACTGTATACTGCAGTATGATGAACGTATTGGATAAGAGATAGTTAAAAGAGCAAGCGTCAGGAGCAATCTGTTGGGAACTGAGTTTTGCTTTCTGCTGCTCCATGCAATGCATTCACTAAAATGTGTTCTTTTGAAATGCATTATATTACAGCATGATTCAATCTCTCCAGTTGTCCATCAATTATATAACGTTTAAGAAATTGTGCCAATGTATGAGAATCATGTAGTACAGATTAGAACACACATTACTGAAAGATGAATAGCTCAATGACCCTGAAGTTCTTATTATGTCCTCTGTAACCATTTATTGTGTTTATAATAGGCAGAAAACCTTTGTAAAGTCTACCGGTTAGAGAAAACCAGCACTAGGTCAAATAATTTGATTACATTTGTGAATAATAAACTTCTAACATCAACTTTCAATTCGATTAGCTATTTGAGATTTGTTTACAGCACAAACACACGAAGGGGACAGCATTACTAGAATTAACATTATTGCCAAGCAGACCTGTTGAGTGGCAATCTCTCCTGCCTGGACGGAGTGGTTTATTTTATGAGGGAAAATTGATTTCCTAAAACCAAAACTTGCAGGGAACATCAGTGATGGCCACATATAATTGTCATATCGGAGAGCCTGGCACAAACAGACTTTAGAAAGGGAAGTGGAGAAGCATATTTATTTAGATCCCACATTAGTCTTTGACACAGAACACCTCCGAGAGCTAATTCCCATGATTACAAAACAAAGGTGTAGTAAGTTTTCACTGTGCTACAAATCTGTTTAATCAATAGAAACAGAGGCATAGAACCGAAAGGAAAAACAAATGCTGTTTCTCAAAGGACACAAATTGGTCAATGTAATTTTTATCTGTATTCTGCAGAGAAATGGCCCCATTACTTATCATCTTAGTAGACGTCCCATTTAGGTAAAATCTGTCTTTCTATTTAGAGAATAGAATTAACGTTTCCAAATTCTGTGAGAACTGCTTAAAATGTGCTAAAGCTGAAACAATGTTTTTGTTTATACAGAGGTAACCGTATTCCAGGGGAGAGAGTAACCTTATGCCAGGGGTGGAAGAACATAGTCAATGTATAGTAAGGGAGTGCTCAAGCACATGTTACAAAAATCCAGGGGTGTGACATTCCAAGATTCGACACTTTGAAAGCATAGCACAATGTCATACATTTCTGCTGCTGTATAGTGTTCATTCATTTCAATTTACAGTAATTTATTTCTCCATCTGTTTTTTACTGAAAAATACAGTTTTTTGTGACATTTACAGTCCAACAGAGGCACTTGCATCAGGGGTGTCACAACATTTTTCAGTGGGGGAAAGAAGAAATAACCAAAATGAAGTTATTTCTTCTTTCCCCCACTGAAAAATGCTGTGACACCCCTGATGCTGACTGTAAATGGAGGTTCTGATTAATGCAAGTGCCTCTGTTGGACTGTAAATGTGCATGTGTAGAGCTTAACAAAACCATATTTCAATGTTAGGGGTGCAAATTTATTCATTAATTAATTGGTTTTATTGCATGCAGGTATAACAAAGCAAGTAGTTAAATGATTGGTTGTGTCCAGGTCTACACTTGCACCTATTTTCCCCTTATACCCAAACTCTGGATCAGTCCCTAGGCGCCCTAAGAAGTGACTAATGTAATTTTGTGCACCTTTGTCGGCAATGGGGGAGGGGAGACCAACTGTCAGTCAAAAAGTCAAGCTCCCAACGCATCCAATCAGGGTGTCAAGGTGCCTGACACTCCCACCCTTCTTCTGGCAGAACCACACATAAGAGCGTTAGGCCCTGCACTGCTTTAATATAAGTTACGTTCTGTTATGTTATAAAAGTACAAGCCACCTAATATTTTCATGTTAGAATTGCCCACATTCCAATTCCCCTGGTCAGCATTTCATTGTACAACCATTCACTTGCATAACATATTTGGGCATGTAGCAAGCACTTCGCACCTCCCCATTTTTCCAAAGCATATACAGCACGCAAAAAGTATGCTGGTTAATGTGTGCATTACCTCCGCAAAGATGACATAGTCCATTGTTCTGTCAAGTTACTATATGTATATGTATACTGTCACAAGTGGGAAAATTATCAGGAAATTCTAGATTCCAACCGAGGGCAGCATTCTCTTCAGATGTGTTTCCATGGTGTGATTTAAATTCAAATTTGAAATGTGTCAGAGTATTGCAAAATAATGAAAGACCCCAGACACACTTCAGACAAACATCTAATAACCTCTCCACATCTGTGCTTTGATCAACATACGTGTGCCTTAGCTGTTATACAGTATAAGCTACTTTCCAATTCATCTTCTGTTGATTCATTCATCCTTAATAGTTATCAGTACTTGACTCACATTATCAATAATAATCTGACCTAAGCCATCACGATCATAGTTTTTCTATTTACCTTCTGCTTGTCTTGGGGACAGCTAATGCTCAATTTACATATTCATGCAGGCAAAGGCTTTCTGAGCAGGGATTTATGTTTATTAGAGACTTTATTGTTACACTTACTATGGGGTGTGTATTTATATACAGTAAAAAGCCATAACATAATTGGAAATGCAATTTTTTTGTATTTTTTTGTACTTATTGCTATTTCTTTGTATTATTTTTCATTGAAAAACCTGTAATTACTTTGAGATTGACACCTCATAGAATGTAAAATGATGCCTTTCAGCTTGCAGTACTCTGATTTAGCAATAATCTTCAGAAAACTGATATGAATAGCCTATTTTAATTACAATAATTTTCATCTGATATGTGCTTCCTTTTCACTTACTACGGCCTTACTAGGGCCTATAGTCTATAATTGTAAAAGTTCACCATCTCTGTAAAAGAAAAGAGAAGGTTGTCAAGTTCACACAGCATTGCTTGTCATTTTCATAGTATAACCCAGCAGAGACTTGAGTCCATGTTTAGCAGTGCAATGAGAGACCAGGAACACCCTAGATGGAGTTTGCTACTTCTGTTAAGACCGTTGATCTCCGTTCAGGTGGAGGGTGTTAATTACTGTATATTATATTATATCTACTCTGTACTACAGATGTACAGGTTTAGTTTCATGGAAGCCAAACCTGCCCGAACTTACCAGATCCAAATACTGAGCCGAGCCAGCTCAGTACTCTCCCGCACGTTTCTATGTGGCGCTGATGTCGAACATCACCATCAGGTCATCAGATCTCAGGTGGCTTCAGATCTCAGAATCCCTGCGAGGTCCAACGTCATTTCACAATTGACAGTAACGGTCTATGACAGTATGTTTAGTTACTGTTGCCTTGATTCATTAATAATTATTAATTAGCCTCATACATCGATTGTGTGTTATCTTCATTGTTGTGTGCTACTGCTAATTAGCCTTAGTCAGTACATCATATGTGGTATACTCACAATTCAGGCGTCTTCGCTGGGCACGGGACCGGTGCCCAGCTGCCTTTTTTTGAAACTCCGGCGCTACCATCGCGGCAGAGAGGACGTTGTATATTTTTGACTGCCACGCATAAACAATGTCCTCACCAGCACAATGGAGGTGCCAAAGCATCGGAAGAAACAGCTGGGCACTACTACAGACCCCAGCAACGACACCTGAAACGTAAGTATGTTTTTATTTAATGTATTTCTATGTTTTTGCAGGTCTTCCAGTCTTTTCCATGGCCCCCATGAGAACGATAACATTCTCGTAGAATGTCGGTGATTTTTCCCTAGGTTCATCCCTATGGGTCATCCATGAGAACGATACCGGTCTCATCCGGTTTTTGCCGTTTTTTTGATGCTTTTGTTTTTTTTATGAGCCCATCTACGGCAAGATAATCGTGGGTATTGGCTAAAAATCGGTAAGTGGATGGCCAACTTTAGTTAAGACATTGTGTGCGTGTGAACATTAACAAAGTTGTTACATCATGTAATTGCCCTGCCCATAATTTAATTCTCTGTAGTGTTCCTTTATTTTTATTTTATGGAAGTGCCCATTAGCCTGTGTTACAATTCATTTATAAGTCATCAAAATTACCCATAATTTAATTTTCTGTCTTAAAGTGACCATGCCCTGGTTTTCTTCATTAAAGTGACCATGCTTTGGTTTTCTTTATTGAGGTGAACATACATTCTTAAGCAACGGGTCCATACTGTAATTTTCTTTATTTATAAACTTCTCCTTTTTGATTGGAAAAACAGTGTTTCTAATATAAGTTATTAAACTCTGATTGGCGTGTTGCGCATCTCACTGAATAGTTCATATATCTCACTTGCAAGTAAAATCTCTCACTTGCTGGAAAAAGCAGATTGTCGTGTTTCGCATCAGTGATTAAACTTAGATTGGCATGTTGTGCAACTGACTTTCTTGACAAAAAATCTTTTGTGGGCCTAAATTCAGTTTACCAATCAGATTCGAGCTCTTAGTTTCATTTTACATACTGGAGGATGTAAGCACAACCGGGAACCTTGTCAGTGATCGGCAGAGGAGCCTGCTTCCGAAAAATGTGAAATTCTGTCTTGCACTATTTTTGTTTTGTTTTCTGCTATTGGTGTGTGGTAAAGTTTCATAGATGTGCAGTGTGTGTTAGTGACGCTGCTTAGTATTGCAGAGTTTGGCCTAAGCTGTATGAAAATAATATAGTTACCTGTGAGGTGCTCAATTGCTCATTTACTGGAAATTATTGTCAATGGGGTTAATAATAATAATAATAATAATAATATAGGAACAATTATTAATTTGTTAGGAAATTTTGTAAAAAAAATGTAGGTCCAAAGTAGATACAAAGTTAATGCAGATCCAAAAACAAAACACAGGCATCAGTGAACATCTTGGCCTAAATTTACTAAGCAGGGAGATTGAAAAATGGGGATGTTGCCCATAGCAACCCAGTTCGATCTTACATTCTCCAGTATGTAAAATGAAACTAAGTGCTTAAATCTGATTGGTTGCTATTGGCAACATCCACACTTTGCAATCTTCCACAATCTCCCTGCTTAGTAAATTTAGGCCTCTACTTTTGTACCTGATTCTTAAAGAACCATTAAGGTCATATGTCAATTTTTATATATTTATACCATAATCACATTCCCCAGGTACTCATTTCTGTATTTTGGTGCTGATCCAGTGTTGCACTTATACCAGAGTTTGCCAACTGGTGACTTTCCAGGCAATTTTCCTGGTATCCCATGAGCGTCTGCAAAACTCCTAGGGTCAGGGCTTCAGCCCCGATCGACCAATACATGGGTTTTGCCAGTCAGCTTTCCTTTGTGTGTGGTTTGCATATATCATGCCCTCCGCTTCCACCTCCATGCTGCCGGATCATTGTTTTTCCAAGGAAATGTAAGAGCAATAAATAATAATAAAAACACCATCCTATTTATTCTTTATTGGACAGTGAATTTAAACAAAGGAGAAATATCTAAAATATTCACCCTCAAAAATTTAATTAACCCTAAAAAAAGCTATATTTTTTAATCACAATACATATTTTCCTATTATTGAAACATCACTCAGCTGTCTTTTATGTGTGTCAGAAAAGCACTACTTGGAAAACACCATTCTTATAACATATACTATGACCACAGGGCTCCTAGTAACTATTTAATGTGTGAATCATTTTACCCACAAATCTTAGGCATACATCAATGTACAGTATTAATCCACAGGAGACCCAGGAAACTGCTAGATGTCCTGACACTGAAGAGATCAAACAATTCTTCTTGTCAAAATCCAATAATAGGGAATTTTACTGATATGCTTAATATGATTGCAGATAATATCCTAAACAAGTAGTTTTGTTTCCTTTCCTTGATTAGCAAATTAACATTTGCACAAAGATTGTGTATACAACAGATTTACTCATTGCAGACTGGATCTTATTTCATTTAATGATTCTTAAGGAATGGACTTACAGTATATGTGTGTGTGTTCCAGTAGTGTGTACATGCAAGAGTAGTACACTGCTGTCTCATGATCAGGCCGTCCGTGGTCTGACACCTACCTTAAATCTTAAAATAGGGAAAGAGCTAAAGCAGAATTGTCTGTAAGTGCTTATCCAAACCGAACCGAGCAGAATTCCGAAGACTAATGGGCCTCCATTTGATTCCGCAGGGAGACCAGAAAGGGTACTAAGTTGTTGTTTATTAAATCAACATCCGCTCCTATTAAGGTATAGTTACCTTAATTTTCTCCAAGGTAGAATGACATAACTGAATGTACAGCATGTCACCACACATATAGGATATAAAATAAATATATCCCTATGAACCTAATACTTACTAATTGTCAAGTCATTCACTTGCAAAACACTTAATCCTTAAAATAGCATATAGCTGTACATTCAAAAACAAATAAACTACAGGGGACAAACTACATCCCCTCTTCACTGAGCACATGAATAGTACAGCCATCCTGTCTCAGACTGATGGCAAAATACATTTGTGCAGACAGGTTTATGTTCAGGGTAAATACAGTATAAAAACCCATTGATTCTCCAGGGTTACTTCACAGGTTGCCATTCCCAACATCTATGCTAGTAGTTAGGGATACAAAATAATTCTATTTTATATGTAAAATATATTAATACAACTTGTAAATCGCCAGCATATATAATAACTTGTTCATCATACTGGTGCTTTTGACATACATAGACAACATAAATTACTCATGTCATGAAGACAATTGCGTTGTGTTGTAATGGGTTATGTTGTAAGTATGTTGTGTTGCAAGTCAGTGTTTTTTCAAGTCCATATTTGAGAAACAGATTTTAAAATACGAAACGTTTTGAAAGGGTTAACAAAAGCAATTGCAGAAAGTGCAACTAATTCAGTGACTCCAACACTGGGGTTAGAGAAGTACAAACTTCCAGTACAATGCAGACATCTTGACTCCTAAACAGTTAATTGATGAGTAGCACAGTGTTCATTTAAATAAAAGCAAATGTGTCGCACAAGTATCTGATTCTGCTGACCTTGGTTAGTAATGGAATTAGATTTTTTTCTGCAAACACTATTGAATGTAGAGGGGAAAAAATGGATTTTTCAAAGCTTTTATCGGATAACTTAGATACATATTATACAAATGACAAGTAAGCCAATCCTTTACCAGGCAGTTTTTATTACATACTTGCATGAAATCAGATTTGGGAATATATATTTCTGCAGTTGTTATCATTTACTGTTACTTGATACAACTTAAAATATTTGTACATTGGACTCAGGGCTTGTTGATGCAGTTTATCTACAATCCTAATCCAGAACCAAATACAGATGTTTTACCTCCAGAATGCAACTCTAATGGTATGGGAACATGGTGGCATGGTGTCTTTTTTATTTAAAACTAAATTCAATTTTATAATAACTTTAGTTGTGACAAAATTTTTAATACACTCACAAAATGTTTAGGTTGTGATCCTGAAGCAACTGAAGCTCTTAAACAACATTCAAGCCACGCATAATGCAATTCCGTCCCTAAATATGTTCCCCTTTCCCTAACAATTCAAATGCAAATGCAGTTATATAGAAGAAATTGGTTTATTGACAATATTAATATACTAGTAGCACTGAATGAAATTGGCTTTAAATAAATGAAATGAAAACATAGTTTTTATTGTTATTTTTACAGCAACATACAGCACAATGCATAATCAGTCTTCCCATGACTTTAGAATTGTCAAATAAAATATACAAACTCGAAAATAGAAGTGGCAAGTGCACAACTTATGGAATACATGAAAGTCTCAATTCCCAACGCCTTGGCTGTGCTGATTGAAAGGGACCAGAGAATTGGGACGTAAAGAGAGTAATCATAACTATAAGATTCAGATCAGAAAGCAACCCATGATATANTGATAGATGACATTTGAATATTACTCTTTCAATCAATGTTTAATAATGTGTTGACTCCTGACATCTTTACATTTATTTTTGTCAAATTGCAGCTCTTTTCTGGTAGACACAAGGGCATTGATAAGAGCATTTATAGCTGTATCTAGTTACGAGGCAGCTTCCAGAGTATGTAGTCTTACTAGAGCCTTGTCTTCACTAAGGCCTCTGATGGATAGACATGTGCTGCAGACCCTTTGGAATGATTCCTCTGGTGTGGAAATAAAACAGGACTCAGACACTATAGAGACAATGAAGTACACGCTACCCACAATATTATGAACAATGGTACAGAGCAGCAAAAAGCAACAAGCAATGGGCATAGCACAGAGAAATCTGGACACAAGTGGAGTATGAGACAACAAAAAACATGAGTACAATACAGGGAACTGGTGATTAGCAAGTAGCTAGGTCATACCTCCCAACTTACAGGGTCTGGAGCGCGGGACACATAAGCCCCGCCCCGGAACCACCAACTTCGCCCAGGCACACCCTGACACTGGCCTTGGCACACCTCGGATCCACACCTTCCGACCTTTTTTCCATATGCATGGAATTCTGGATATTTCTGGATAGGACATATTCTGTGTGCACGTTCTGTATGTGCCTCATTTTTATTTTCACTTATTGTATTTATTTATTCATTTATTTACACTTTTTATTATTTATTCTTCACCACATTTTACAACTATATTTGCACACCGTTGTCATTTACATCCCATTTATTGATTTATTACATTTACAAATGGGCACTTGGTCGTTAGTACGACATTCTAGTATGGGCACTAGACAACTACTATGTTGTCCTTTACTCATACACCTAAATACAAAAAGATCTATATTAATTATGCCCTACATTTAGTTTTGATCCCATAGCATTGTATATACTATATTCCACTTTATCTATCTATCTATCTATCTATCTATCTATCTATCTATCTATCTATCGATATAGATCTATATTTATATATATAGATATCTATATCTATCGATAAATAGATAGATAGATAGATAGATAGATTGATAGATAGATAGATAGATATATTAT
>JABWIB010010713.1:4651-19876 GCA_016617825.1 Platyplectrum ornatum | reverse complement strand
AGATAATCTAGATATATAATATCTATAGAGATATATAATATTTATAGAGATAATCTAGATATATAATATCTATAGAGATATAGAGATAATCTAGATATATAATGTACTTTGCGATGTCTCTTAGTCATCCTCCCTGACACTCAACTTGCCTCACCCTTCTCTCACACACTGATTTGTATCTGTGATGTCTAGGAATCCAGCAGTCAGAACAGATTCCTTCCCCAGAGGAGGAGAGCTGATTTTGAAGAAACATTGACCCCCGGAGGAGGGGAGCTGTCCACAGAGATCACAGCAAACTGTTACTATTACTACTGATCATTTTGCTCTAGAAACTGCTGAAGCAGTCTCGTAGTTCTCCTGCAATGTTGGACAACCTGTGCCCGTCCACCACCCAGCAGTCTCTGACCAGAACATTGGGGACAGGGGTGGCTGACGGTGGTGCCAGGGTGCCAACGATGCGGCAATCGGGCCGGCTGNGTCATTGGGTTCTCCTGTGCTAGCGAGACCCGGCACCCGGAAGTGACGTTCTGAACAAGCGCCCCTGATGTTACTTCCGGCTGCCGGGTCTCACTGACTCAGGAGACGCCGGCAGCCCCCCAGGCCAAAATTTACCAGCCTGCCCCTGCTATTAGACCTTTTAATACAAATTTTAGAATATCATGCAGTGAGCCGGTTTCCTGATTTCATACTACCTGTAGTAGTATGATTTAGTACCATATTAACTGCCCTGAGTAGATGAAGTCCAGAGGGTAATTAAACATCTTTAACTCCTTAAGTCTCCTGACCCTGATGGACACAGGGTCAGTTTTACCCTAATTTAGCTCCTAAGATTTCTTTACTTTTGCACGAGTTTTTATTTCCATCTTACCAACTCAATCCCACTTTATTTTAACTCTGCCATTATCAAGGTCTTCCCAGTCTTGGCAGGGTCCCCACATGGTGCAACTGCTCCTCCAGCAAAACTGGTCCTCATTTGGACCAGGCTAGATTCATTTTTGGCCTTCAATCAACCTGGGTAACCTGCGGAGAGTGCTTGCAGTGATTGAACACGTGGAGCGCCTTTATCTCTGACCCTGACAGCTCCATTCTCTTTTAACTACATTTGGCTCCTTTGCAGGGTACAAAGTCATCTTTCCACATGTCTGAGGNTCTNGCCCATTTCACATGTCTGAGGATCTCACCCATTTCACATGTCTGAGGATCTCGCCCATGCTTAAAATACCTGGGGGGGTTTATCACCCCTCATATCAGTGGATTATATAATGCCAACTGGCTATCTGGTCTAACCTTCCTTGATATTTGGAAATGGGGAAAGTATCAGCTATCTGGTGGTTGGTCGGTGTACAGGTGGCTGGTGTCTTTTGTGCTCGTACAGTGTGGCAGGGAGATTAGGTTCTGCTGTGCTGTTTGGGGTCTCCACGACCCACTCGTCATTTTCTTTTGCCTCCTTTGTACGGTGTTCTGGGTTCCACGTTCCAGCAGCTGTGTTCTATAAATCAAGCTCACTGGTTCTACTATGTAATGAGCATTAACTTGATTTATAGCACATAATCTTTATGGTTATGGATTACATTAAGATCAAGGCAAATAGCGATTGAAGTGCTTAGAGATGAAAGCTACCACTAACCCAATCTCTGTCAATCACTGGTTACCACTTTATTATCTCTAATCACCCTACATAAACAACAATCGCAAACCTTTATAAGTGAGCACCATATAGTTGATACTTTCCACTTCTTCTTTTCCATATATTAACCAAAAGCACTATTGTGGTGCCCTTGTAACACACACAAAAAGACACCCTAACATGTGGCCAGAACAAATCTATACAAACATTCTTTAACTTTGATTGGTAGGGTGGCAGTGGTCATATTCCGTTCCCCAATATGGACCCCTATGACTCGAAGATCTGTCTAGTCAAATTTATGCGCTTTTTGTGGCGTAGCAAGATAGCTATAGCCATGGCTAAGCTACGCTTACAGTGCAAAAATGGAGGCTCGGGCTTCCCTTACCTACTAGCCTTCTCCTATGGTACACACATCCGCTATATCATTGACTGGCTATTTAACCAACAAGCCTTCATCAATACTTCCTTAGAGAGAGACATATTTTTTGCATACTCTCTGCCTTACGCCATGCCTCAATATCCTTTACCTGCCTCATTTACTTGACTCAGTTTGATTTCAGTTTAGCGAGTGTGCAGGAGGTCCACCTTAAAGTATTGCATAGTGCCTATATCGCACAGCACAAACATAGGGTTGCAGGAGAAACTTCCCTGAATGTCTACACTCCCAGGCGACGTTCATCTCTAACTTTTGGGACTGCCCTAAAATTTGCAAATTCTGGGTTAAACTCCTGGGACTAAATTTACGAAACTGCGGGATTGGAAAAGTGGGGATATTGCCCATACCAACCAATCAGATTCAAGCTCCCATTCCCTAGTATGTAAAATGAAACAGAGCTTGAATCTGATTGGTTGCAGTGGCCAACATCCCCACAGGTGTCAGACTCTCACGGAGCTTCCCAACTCTTATGTGAGCGCACTTGGCAGACTGGAGGGAGCTTCTGGTAGGGAACTGCTCTTTTACCACTGCTCTCCTTAATAGTGACCATTGCTAAGAAAGTCATTTTGGTAAACTGGATCAACTGTTACTAGACGCTTTGTATATGGATGGGAGGGCTACGTTACCTGATGTATGTAGAGGAGTATGGCTGTTTTACAGAAAGTGGGGACTCTTTATAGACCCTCTCCCCCTCGCTCAGCATATCCATATCCAGCGTATCTTTGAGCCACTGAATGGTACCTATGCAGAGCTGGGATGTCGTGGTCTGACTGACCCCTTCCCACCTCTTGCACCATTTGCTGGTGTACGCTTTCAATGTACTTCTGTGTAGGTAGACTCTGCCTATTCTTGACAGAATGCATTCTTCCTGTACTTTCTTTTAATTACCCATTACTTTTATTTTTGTTATTTGTTTTATTACTATTTGTGTGCGTGTGGGATATATTATGGTGTGCTTTCACCCTGGACTCCACTTGACCCAGAACTAGTCCCGGGTGAGAGAAACCAGCCTGCGAGCAGGAAGAAGTGAATAATTTGCAAGGGCAAACTGGTTAGTTGAGTTCTTTACATACATAAATATTTATTTTTTGTATGAAATTAACTGGTATGATTCACGCTAACGAAGAATAACAAGGCACCTTCCCATCCCTAAGTCATCATTAAGGGCTGTAACACCTATTTAAATTAACATGATTACTATAAAATGGCTCTCTTGTTAGAATTGCTTTTGTATATAAGCATTGTAATTACTGTTTAAATTAAATATCAGCGTCGGTGTTCTCATAAGTGTATTTGTGACTTGAAAACACTATGGATGAGAAGAGATCATATAGGGCTAATGATAAATCTTGTGTTAAATGAATTGCGTATTTAGACTGTACAGAGTCCATCATTCATTAAACTCAACGCACACAAGCTTTGTAATGAAGAGACAGCTTACTGCTTCATCCTCGCAAGGCATTTGTGTTTTTTTCCAAATAAACTTTTTATTGGTGTGTTGAGCCAACATTACATAGTAAGGATGATGTAGAGCTGGTTGCCCATATGTTACACTGGAAATTTTTCCATTTCAAACTATTCATTGTAACTGAGCAATGATTTACTTGCAGACAAAACCACTGACCTGCAGCTTAAATCTGAGGAGACGCAGAACCACATTGGTTAGACTGGGCACCTCGCGCTTCATCGACTGGATAGGTTTGTTTCAATTCGATTTGGACTTGAACGAATGTCACCCAACATTGAACGAACGTCTTCACCCGAAGAGGTCATACTNGGGTCTTACCATAATGTGCACTGGAAAGCAATAAGCTCTTCTCTCTAGATCAATTACATCAGGTAAGATGTCTGTAAACCTATCTCCATGTGCCAAAAGGCTTGCGTGCGTTGGGTTTTATGCCTTTACTTTCTAAATACGTTAGGGAGTTCTTAATTAAACATGTCGAAGGTGGGCGAATTCGTGGACCCACAAACTTTTCACATACTTCTGACTTTGTGCGTTTTGTCTTAATGCACAGGTCTGGCATCCCAAAGTGGAAACCATTGTGTTAAAGGGGAGCACATCTCAAAAATATCTCGAAAGGCCTCCAAACATTCCCATAGACAGTGGTAAAATGAAACTTCAGTCGCATTTTGAGCTTTGATCCAAGGTTAAATACATTTCCTTGTTGGCAGTCTGAGTGCAAGTAAGACACCGTCTGAAGGATTTTTGCAATAGTGAGATATGGGAATCTAGCCAACCAGTGTGTGGATTATTCTGAAGGGATCTATGGTATGATGGGAGGAGAGGTTAGTGATGTGCAATGGTTTTTCCCCTCGAGATCAAGATAACTTCCTATTTACAGTAGGCTATATGTTTATTAGTGGTTGTCCCTCTGATGATTCACTAGTGTTCACAGGTTTGACATACCCTTTGTCCCCATATATCAAAAGCATAAGAGGCTATGCTATTGTGCAATAGTAGCTTGCCAGCCATAAAAAAAGGAATACAGTTAGGTTTTGATGGACGTTTTCTAAGATGTCGTGATGACATGAGCTATGGCTTATCCTGAACTTCTTGTAGGAACTCATCCTGTGATATGTGTAGGGAATTGATCAAGATTTCGCCTGGAATAAAAGGTTGTCTCTTTGAGTGTTGTGCATGTCTGTCTCTGGTGTAACTCTGTGTACGTTCAGAGTTAGCTGTGGTGGCCGAGGAGCCGTTCATTTAAGTTTTCCAGTATTGAATGAATGGGCAGTGCACTATGTCCCTTCCCAGACATCTTTATTCTCTCATTTGCCATTAAGAGTTTTTACTTTGTAGAGATTTATATAACATGGAGGATCTGAAAATTGTACCAATTTGCTGAAAGGCATTTCATACGGGTCCTGTAAATCTGGATAGTGTTATCTTTCAGAGCTATGAAACGCGTTGGTATTCTTTTCCTTGGATCTTGACATGAATATGAAATCATTCCTTCCTTTTTGTCGTATAGATCACCTTTCTTTAAAAGGAATTGTGAATTGGTTTCTGGGTTGTTGAAAGTTTATGGTAGGGTGGCCCTCCCGCTTTCTATTGAATTACTGTGAACAGCATAAACTCTTAACCAAGCCTACACAATGTAACAGTAAGTACTCTGGAACAGAAGGTAAGCTGCTCCGGAGCAGTGTCTAACCGATAGCCTGGTTGACCGGTGCCCATAATAGTGTGGACTGAATCTGACTCCCGGGAAGGTCTAATCCTAGGGCACCAACCCCTGCAATCAGAGATCAAGGAGGCACCTTAAAGAGGGGAAAATTATTAATAGGGATAATACAAAAAGGAGGAGGGATGCACTGAGACCTAGGGCATTGAGGGGCACAAACAAGGCAGAGAGAGGCTATGGCAACAGGCAGGAATCAAAGTGAGTAGCAAATATAGCGGTCAGCAGGCAATGCTATGGCTGGCAAGGACAACATGCACCTGCTGGTCTATTTACAGGGAGTCTAGACAGTCAGCAATGAGTTCTGTCCGATGATAGGAGAGACACCTGAACACACGTCACCAATGAGACTGCATGGTGCCGGAGTTATTATGATCGACTTGTAAAACACTTTGTTCACATTCTGGGCATCGGTGCCACAAAATGGCAAAATGCAAATAAAATTGTGTACAATGTAGTGTAATATCATTTCTGTTTACTATTTAACCTGATTCCAATGTACCAAACCTCATAGGTATTTCATTTTGCTGTTTTCCAGGGTTGCCACTAAGTATCAAGAGGAAGTTTAATTATGTACCAGGATGGTGGCATTCTTCAGAGGAAGAGAAGTCTTGTAACTGGAGGGCAGCACTGACCCTTATGGAAATGTAAGGAAACATTACTTAATTGAAAGACCGTAGATACATGTGATATACTGTAGACTATATGGACAAAGTAGTTCTTGTCTATCAAATCATGTTGGTCTATGTACAATTTAATTTCCCGTAGAGTACTGTATACTCATTAATACTTCTCGTGTCTTTTAGCCTATGACTGTAAGTGGCTCTTCTGACCTTGGAGATGAGGACCTGGAACATTCTATGGGTTTTTTCTACCTGTTTAGCTGTCAGCTTTGTCTGGTCAATGTCCTTCTGGATCAACTGGATTAATTTAACTGTTTCACCTATGACCTACAAGCATATTGCTCCTGTTACGGCAAGACCTCGTGTGAGGTCAAACCAAAGTATCTGGACTGTCGTGCCAAGAGGAGGTTTCGGAAACTTCATGAGCCAATATGCTACGCTCTATGCTTTGGCAAAGCTTAATGGCCAGCAAGCCTTTATTCCACCCACTATGCATGATAAGCTCGCTCGGGTCTTCAAGGTCAGGCTACCTATAATTCTTGAAGAGGTTGCAAGTCATATATCATGGAAGTTTCTTAAGGTTCTTGACTGGATGACACCAGACTATGGAAACATCTTTGATCAGTATGTCAAATTTTCTTTAACCACTGGTTCGTGGACGTATTACCATCACATTAGAAAAGAGATCCTCCAGGAGTTTTCATTCCATGATTTTGTTGTAAAGGGCGTCAATGATTACCTCGCACAAATCAAAGGAGGTCGAAACAATGTCACCTATGTTGGGGTTCATGTTCTTAGGGGGCAGGAAGGGTTAGTTGATGACAGTAAGTACATACAGAAAGCAATGGAATATTTTAGAAAGAAGTATGCAAAGCCCCTTTTTGTGGTCACCAGTAATGGAATGAACTGGTGCAATGAAAATATTAACAGCTCACTGGGAGATGTCTACTTTGCCGGGGATGGCAATGAGAATTTTCCTGGCCATGACTTTGCCCTTCTGGCACATTGCAATCACACCATTATGACAGAGGGTATGTTCGGGATTTGGGCAGCTTATTTGGCAGGTGGTGAAGCAATGTATCTTAAAAAGGTTACTCTTACTGATTCTCCTTTCAAGCATGAAGATGTCTACTTGCCTGAATGGATTGGGGTCCCCGCTGACCTTTCTACACTTGTGTCCAATAAAATGCTTTAATAATTATGGTATTTTTGTTTGTCTGTATTTAGTAACTACTTATCCATCTTAGGTTCCATTACTGAGACCTTTTTCTGGCCTCTTAACTATTCATTTCTCTTTTTAATTGGGATTTTATGGGACACTATGACTTTTCACTGTGTCGCTGATCATTTGACTGTGCAAACATAACAAACAGATGCAAAGTGAAGGTGGGCTTAATCACTGTTGGCTTATCATGTGTTGTCTTTATTGTGCCTCTGCACCAGTATCCAAAGTTAATAGTAAACTGGTCTAACTTTTAAAGGAACCATACTGTAAGTGACACATATGGAAAGCTGTAATTACTTTGACAGCCGATGTTATTTTAGGGTGACTTGCATAGCATGCAGAACCAGCTTTATAATCATATGTATTTAGTTTGTTCGGGTATTACAATGTAGGTCAATTATACATTAATATGTATGCAGTAGAAGGTTCACATGTCACATTTGCCAAATATTATTCTGAATATAATTAAATAGTTCATTAACTCAGTGTTCCTGTTTCAGGGTGCCACCGTCTTGTAACCAGGATGCCAAAGGCTCGTTCAGGTTTAGACTGGCTGCACACTAGGATGGTTCGAAGCCCAAACCCTAGTGTGGTGCCAGCTTATAGACCATTTATCGTCTATAAATCGGAACAGGTTTAGGTCACAATAAAGGTATGATGAGCTAAGCTAGCTAGGGTGGCACCGAGCTATCTGCTATATTTAGGGCTCTGTCTTTGCACAACAGTAGAATACATTATAATAATTAGCTTGAGTGCAGGTTTCTAGCTGCAGCTACAGCGAAGACATAGTGAGGAGCCACATATGCACATATATTAATCGTAGGCCTCTATTTACCTGCATCGTTTTCATATGAGCCATGCTGTTCCGGGCTGGCTACTCGTTCATTAAATTTACTAACCCTTCCCTTATGGTCCTGTGACGATAACCAAAGACTCCTCAGATGTTCATACAGAAATGAAGCTCTGACAAGTCTGATCTTCTCGCACGTGCTGTATGTATCATTATGAGAGAAGTGCATTGATAGTTAATCATGTATTGCATTGCCGCATTTTGATGCCATGGTTGGTAACTTAATGAAAATGAATATCAGGGAGATAGTTATAGCACCATCAAGACATTGCACCAAAGGTGTTTGTCCTGTACCCCCCATTGTGAATATCTCCTCCCATGGATGTGTTTAGCTCTGCCACAAATCTTTTTTCAATATACAGTCAGCATACAAATGTATTGGTTATTAAATTCTCAATAAATTACTATTTTCGTTATTTATTGTGAAATAAACATTTGATGACATATTTCTGTCATTATAGGCAATGGCTAATCAGCTTTAAGAAGATTGTCAACACATTGTCAAATGTAAGCTGCTCCTTGGATGATTTCTGGCATCATCCCCCAATATCCATGTTAAACCTGACAAAACAGCAGCTCCTGAAACCTAGCCCACTCACCCTGAGACAGCGCGTCAGCCACACAGCTTTCGACCCCTGGGACATGCCTCGCTCTGAAGGTGATGTTAAAGCGAAGGCACTGCAAGACAGGTAACGCAAAAGGCTTATCGCTGGGGTGGACGATGACCGATGCCCGTTGATGGCCTGAACCACTCCCAAATTGTCGCACCAGAAAACTATGGTATGCAGTACTCAGATCTGTCATGTGGGTCCGTACACCACCAATAATATCCTCCTGTGTACAATTCCCAGCATGCCAGGACTTGATGTTTGCCACAGGTTTAGCCAGGCATACTATAAACAATTGCGATTGGCTGGTTAAGGTCAGGGTGGATGTTATAGTAATATATACAGCGTGTGACAGAATGTTACCAGGTATACAATACTAACAGTGAATCACCAAACATGTTCTAACAACCTACTTAATACTTGTGCTTAGATCTTGCATGGGATGACCACATTGTCGAAGATATAGTCACTATAATGTTACCTGTATCATTGTTGATAGGGTTATAACTATGGCAAATATGATGGTGATGCTCTCTCTTCTTTTCTTTTGTCCTGTCTGTTTTTATTGTGCTTTATTGCTCTTTCTTTCACTACTGGGGTTACACCTGGGTTAAACCTTGACCTGTGGGGCCGCATCATTCTGAGGTATGTAATCATCATCGTACATTAGTGGTTAGGGTTGGGTTTGCATTTAGGAAAAGGATTAGGATTATTGAAAAGCCACATCTGACAGGTATTGGGTTATCCACCCTCTCAGATAGAGGAGAGTCAGTCAGCGTTTTAGTGCCAGCAGGTTAACCATACCGCACCGGCCTTCTGTATGTCATTGAACGTGCAAAACATAGGACCATAGTCGTACATGCATAGCTGAGGTCTGGATTTGGTTTCTGTTTGGGCAACTTGCTTAGACCAGAACAGGCTCGGGTAGTGTAAAAAAAAAAAAAAAAAAAGTAGATAGTACAGGGATAAGGAAGGAGGAAAGCTAATCGGAGCATACAGCCATTCACCAGATCGTGGCAGTGCTGGGGTACAAGTCATCTGTGACCATGAAGTTCAAGGCAGAATTACACTAAATACACATATTTAAAAACAAATTCAGACAATTCATGCATACCCACTGGACCAGTTGAAAATAAGAGAGAAACATTACACCTGGAAAAAAAACATGTTGATTTCCAGGGGATGTAGTTTTAGTTCTAATAACTGTGTAACAGTAACACTGGTCAGTATCTGTGTGCAACATGCAACAATAAAGTATTCTCCCTGCATGCAAACACTGACATTCATTTTACCCCCCCCTCCCCTTCCTCTGCAATTCACCAGGCTAGCTTTTGGATATCAAATATTATAGTGCTATTATATTGTAATTGCATGGTCCAGTCAAGCACCCTTTCTGGTGTCTAGATGAAAGGTAAGTGGTGGATTCATCTTATAAGGAAAGGTAAGTTGTGGATTCATTATTATATCAATGAAAGCTGTGATATAATAAAAGATACACCCCTCACATTGCAACTTGTTTTTGCTCAAGTCAATCAGCCATGGGGACTGGGAAGTTGCCCATAGCAACCAATCAGATTCTGATTGAATCTGATTGGTTGCTATGGGCAACTTCCCCACTTTTCAATTCCCCAGCAAATTCCCTGCTTAGTAAATATACCCCATTGTTTCACTGTTTTTCACAATTGTTCGTTTTGCATACATTGCTTATTTACATAAATCCCTGTAAAGACTTCCTCAACAAATCAGGAAGGGAAATGGGGCAAAGAAATTATTTTCGACAGATGATGGTTTAACCGTGGATTGTAGTATTATAAAAAAAAGAATAAAGCGAATTAGTATTAGGATAACACACTTTGTTTTTATTTCATGTTAAGATCTAGACTTATGCACTATTGACTAACTCACGAGTGTGTAAAACCATGTTATTTGTGATAGAACATTTTCTACACTGTGCCCCTGGGCGTCCTTGGAAAAGTTGCGTCATCCCTCACTCTCCTTTCTGACAACAAGGTGTGTTTGTGTCTCATAAACAATTGCCAGTGCATTGTTTCAATATCACACCAGCTGGCATATACTGACCTCTTTATTGGCTTATCCCATGCTCCTTCAGTTTGGTGGGATAAAAGTAAAAATGTCTCGACAACCAAGAATATAATATATGAAGCTTTGTAATATCACAGTAGTGTAGTGATGTATTTTACCCTTACTGTTAATGTATGTGTATAATTGTTTTGTATATTCATTTTCTTTGTTTTGTATTTTTGCATTTTCAATTTATTTTTATTTCTTCAAGGAACTCGATACAATTTTTTTTTTTTACCTTAACCTTGCTTAACCTTGTTACAGTTGTGGAGGAGGGGGGTGGTGGGTTGATGGACAACTGTAAAAAAAAAAAAACAACACGTTTTTCTCTAGTTCAACGTGAATTTCAGCATTGTTTACGCAGCGCTCCGGGGCTTTAATTCCACACATTACACTAATTCACTCTATGTTAGATATTGTATATAGAATCAGTGCTGGTGAAATTTCAGACAGCAGATATGATACAGTAGAGATTTTTATCACCTTAACATGACGTTAACCAAAAAATGCTTGTGTGGCCATTTGTCCCATACAGTTTACAAAATTTATGTGGTAGAGAAAAAATATTTACCGTAAAAGATTACAAAATTACTCCCCAGTCTGATCTTTGCAAAACGCTCTTCTAGTACTGGTCCACTATGTCTCTACAATGGGTATTTTACAGAATTAACTACATCTCTACTACTATTCTAAACAAATGCTCTGATTCCTGGTTACAGGACTTCTCCCGGGCTGCACCCACCCATAACCTTCCTCGACCGTTAATACTATCTTCTACTCTCCAAAACATGTAAACGATCCCTTAAAACACATCTGATCAGACAACTTACCAAGTTCCTCAACCTACTTAACATTTTCTACACTAGACAATATGATTTCTGTAAAGTATCTAACACGGTACCCATGAAAGGATGAAATGAAATCAACTCACTGAAATGTTTTTAAAACAATACTTTATTTTTTTTAATTTTCTTCATAAGTGGAGACAGGTCTGCGGGTATTCCAATCCAATTGGGAAGATAAACAGCTTCATACTTGAACGCTTGGAGGTACGGAGAATTTGGCAGGGTGTAGTTTAAAAGATAAATAGTCTCACCCCCTGTCAAGTAGGAGGCCCAAATTCCAAAAGAGCCTATGGTCATTATGGTGTGGTTACAATGTGCCAAGAGGGCAAAGTCACGGAAAGGAGAACCCTCATTGCCATTTCCAGCAAAATGGACATCTCCCAGAGAATTGTTAATATTCTTCTTACACCAATCCATGCCGTTGCTCGTCACCACAAAGATGGGGTTGGAATACTTGTCTCTGAAGTATGCCATGGCCTTGTCCATATATCCTTTGTCTGCTACAACCCCTTCGCGTTCCCTGGGCATTATTTCCACATAGTCCCCCCTGCGAACATGCACCCCAATAAAGGTGACGTTTTGTCGTTGTCCTTTCACTTTATCGAGGTATTCGTATGCCCTCTTCTTAACATAGTCATGAAAAGTAAATTCCTGGAGAATTTGATCTTTAAGGTGATGGAAAAAAGTCCATGAATACGGAGTTCCTAATAATTGAACATAATGCCCAGAGATTGTCTTGTACTCGGGCAACATCCAGTTTTTGAGCATATATCTCTTCCACTTTATGCGTTCATTGATCTTCTCTGGGAGAACTGGTAACTTTATCTTAAATAACCTCGACAGCGTTTTATACATATAGGGTAGGATATAAGCTTGGCGACCATTAACCTTTGATAAGGCGTAGAGTGTTGCATACTCCCCCATTAAATTTCCTAAACGTCCGCGAGGTTCTATGGTCCACACTCCAGAGGCCGGCTTGACATGGTGTGATGGCCTTATATAAGATATATTTTGTGCTACAAAGGTTTCTCTTTCTTCATCGCTAACCTTGTAGGAGATACTGAGAAAATTGTCCATAACAAAATACAGATCAAGAAGCAAAAAGATTAGAGAGATCCACAGGAAGAGAGGTTTCCTCCTCAAAGCCATTCCAACCAACAGACGCTGTAAAACACACAGGAGAAAAGATAAAACCTGAAAACAGAATACAAAACAAGACTTATATTCTATCCATGTCAGTTTATTGGCAACGCAACCAAACCACCAAATTGCTGTACACATCTTAGGATTCTTAGTCAACACTGGAGTTGCTAAGAATGAAATAAAGGTTTACAGTAAAGAAAACATTTTGGTTGTAATAGTGAAGTGTCAACCATGCCGACCATGTAACAGCAACAGAAGTCGCTGGTCGCTGCAAATAAGACCATTACAGGACTGTAATAGACCAGCAAAAGAATATCCCCTAGTTCTTTACTTATATTACCCTAACCCTCCATCCAGTAGACTAACCCTAACCTTAGCCTGCAGCAGAAGCCCTGTTGTATCATCACAGCCCAATCNACAGAACCCCATTATAACTGGCAAACGTATCCTTAAATGGATTCGTAGAATATAAAAGGAGAGAATTAAACACGTAGGAGCATATGCAATAAATACTATCCAAATAAATAGGACTCAACATAATTTGTTGTATAATGTTTTATGTATAATATATGGCTTACCTATCTCAGGAGGCTTTGTCTTCAGCAATGTCACCATCTACAGGTTTCATCTCCTGTTCATGTACAAATGGTGTTCCCAGAGCAAACTTGAAGATGGTGTCATCGATGGGGTTCATGGTCCCCTTGAATATAACTACACTGTCCACTAGTTTACTCCTCCTAATATTCTGCTGCTTCTACAGATAACACGGGTAGAGAGCTTGCAAGTGGTGTTTGTTATTGTATTAAACTGCTCCTCACCACCACTCAAAACACCATTTCTGCAATNTCATGCAGAGACTTTCTTATAAGGTTTGCAACCTCTATACAGTATAACACTATGCATCCATTGCACGCATATGCAACATTATCCCAACCTCAAAATCCCTTTCATTATTTATTGTATATAAAATATCTCACCACATGGGATCAAACTCTGCCCTAGACTTGTAAATTAATCATGCTTCAGAGACCATTTTAATGTATATATTACTGAAAACTTTGCTACAGCTCAATTTAACTTTTGAGACACAATGCCTTTACTATGTTGTAATACTTTGTATTCTCTCTATAAATCAGTGGTCGAAGTGGAAATTTAGAAGTGGTGGTATGACAATTCAGAAGTGGCGGTATGGAAACACTGAATATAATAGAAGTCAATGGAGATTTGTAATATTTCAATTACATCAGTGGGAGAAGTGCCGGTATGGCATACCCCCGTATACACCCCCACTTCGAGCCCTGCTATAAATGTTGTATTGGTTCCAGGTTATTGTTAATGCACCCATATTTTATGTATACTTCTATGACAATGCACACACACAAGTGACAGCAATAATGATTATATTCCAGTGGTTCCTACCTTTTGCAACCGTCTGACTTGATATTTCTTTTAAAGACAGAGTAGGAGATCGGAGTGGACTTGTTATTTGCCTCCTATTTGCATTCTCCCCAGTGGCGATGCACTTGCTAAACCTGATTTCATTACAAATTTTCTTGAACATGTTTGTAGCTCTGTCAGACTGTCCTCTTTTCAGACAGAATATATTATANGATCTACAACACATGCCCTGTCATTATCTTCTACTGTTCTATGTTTAACATATGACTTTGTTGCATACACGAGTTATATTTTAACCAGCAAGAGCCACTTATATTAGAGTTTTACTACTTTTACGAGTGAAATGTTTGGCAACATAACTATACTAACACCTGTCATAATTGTGGTAGCCTTCTAGATATGCCCTTGGGGTAAACAGAGAAAGAATTGCTCAATAGGAACAGGCTCAGCTATAGATATATTNAAGATAATCTACTAAACACAGCAATAGACATTCTCCTTACAATGTAGATGTTTCTCCTCCATATGTGGTTGCATGTTATCGCTTCAGTGGCTCCAGGATATATTAGCTAGAAAAGCAAAAGGGAGTGCTTTAGGGAGTGGATGGTACTGCCCTCAGTTCTCTGGCATGTAAATATTTATAATCGTTCACAAAGACACGTGGTTATTTTTTTTTTTTTTATTAAACTTTGCAATTGTGGTTTACATTGTTACAGGGCTGTTGTTTAAATGTCCAGCAGTAAAATAGGTCTCTATATTTTATAATACAATCTTCATTCATTCCAGGTTAAAGGGACATCCATTTCATAGATGGAGATTCGTTTTTCGCAGTGCCTTGCGCATGTGCAGACACAATGTTGTTGCTCATATGGGCATAACATCCAACCAGGCTCACCCTGCCTTGTTTAGTACTCTATTGTTGCAGAATGTTTTTTCCACAGCTTAGGCTCCAAGGAACAACTGGTGATGTGAAAAGTCTTTGGGTTACCGGTCTTGTCTCTAATTTAAGTTCCCTACATAATAAAATATATATTATTTATGTTCCCTATTTGTATATATATTATATATCATACCCCTCAAACAGGGGGTATTAAAATTAGAATTTATTTATAATCTTTATTTCATTTAGAAAGACCAGTTGACTATGACCATTATACCAATGTGGCATTTGCCGCTTCCTTTAGGGCCTTACACTACCTGGGCCTG
>JABWIB010010706.1:12334-23491 GCA_016617825.1 Platyplectrum ornatum | reverse complement strand
TGTTAAAGGTTCATTCTGCAATGCACAATGGTTAAACAAACAGTCACTTTAGATGACTTATATAGGTATACCACATTTTTTGCAAAGCACTAAAGAAATTCTTTGCCCAGAACCTCTTTTTAGGGTGCACACGCCTTCTCATTCACAAGGGCTNTGACTGAAGATACTATAATAAGTCCAGATATATATTAACTCCAGATTCTTTTAATACATAACTTGCAGTGGGAGTAAATCCTAAAACATAACATTTAATAATATAATAAAAATAAAANTATTTAAAATGTACTTGTCATAATCAGAGAACATCTCCTCANAATAAACAGATTTCAATGGAAAAAGTCAAAAATAGCCAAACATATTTATCCAACTTTTGTCCNTATATTCAAAATTTCCACAGCCTCCAAAAAATCCTAACAGGCAACCCAATAAATCATTTTATGTCANACCTTAACATTGTGGGTTATAAACAGAGCTGACATATACACAAAAATTAAAATAAGACAACAATGAGGCCACCGAGGTGCACCTAGATGACCCCCATACCCGACTTTTTCCATTGAAATCTGTTTATTGTGAGGAGATATTCTCCTTTATACATAAAATATATTGATTCTATCTTTGGGTAGTTTACATGGGCACTTGTAGTTTAGGGAGGGATAGATAGGCTCCTTCTTGTGAGGGGTGAAGACGGATACCTTGCGGTTGATAGGCACATTTAGGGTTAGGTTTTCCTCCCTATCTTTTTAGATCAGGGAGGTTTCACCACTTTTTCCCCAAAAATATGAGGTTTTTGTATTGCACCTAACNCTTTAATAGTAATCTGTGTACTGTATATGCCACTTTATTTTTCTATTGTGATTTTGTAATATTAGCACTTTATCTCCGTATATTGAGTTTATTTAGGGACATAGAATGTAGCACTGAGCACCTTTGTCTATGACTACCTCGTATGTATATCTGCAATATATATGTGCATAGTGTATTTAGGGATATAGTATGTAGCACTGAGCACCTTTTTCTATGACTCTACCTCTTATATATATATATATGTGCAATATATGAGATTTCCCAGCCATTCCGGCAATTAAAGTCAGGAGCTGATTATGACAAGTATATTTTAAATAATTTAATTATTTTAATTATATTATTAAATGTTAAGTTTTAGGTTTTACTCCCACTGCAAGTTATGTATTAAAAGAATCTGGAGTTAATATATATCTGGACTTATTATAGTATCTTCAGTCATAGCCCTTGTGAATGAGAAGGCGTGTGCACCCTAAAAAGAGGTTCTGGGCAAAGCATTTCTTTAGTGCTTTGCAAAAAATGTGGTATTATGTTTATTAACCTGGGTAGCACCGCTGTATAATTACCTGTGCAATTCCATTTTTTTGTGTTTTAGACTTATATAGGTATGCTGGCAATGACAAATTGTATAGACGCTCTGGTATTATGGATTATCTTTTAAATGCCCAATGTGGGTCAATCACTTGTGTAGATGATATTATTGTTGGCTGACAGTTCAACAATCATACAGCGTATAGTGTAAAGGGGGAATCAACACTATACCTTAACTGTGTGATCAAAATGCTGACTTAGCTAATATCAGTGGCAGCATTCTATGTATTTTGGTCCACAGACCCATGATACGCAGCCTGAGGGTAAATAGCTGGTGACGACCATCTGTAGTTTTAGATCGGCGGAACGGCTGTTATTCAGCAGAGTTGGAAATTACTTGATTACTCCTGTCATAGCTATCTGGAGGCTTCAGTCAGCTGCAGTAGAAGCCGCAGCCTCCGGATATACATAAGTCCGTTCACATAGAGTAATAGTTGCTACGATAAGGCAGTACTCGTGCAGTATTGAGCTTACACATCTTGCAGGCAACAGGTGTATGCTGTGATGNGTTTTACTGCTATAAATGGCATCTTCATCATTACGAATTAAATACAGACACAAATGAGAAACTGACAAGGCTGATCCCAGGGCTGGGACTTGCTCTTCATTGGAGCCACTAAAGGTGTGGACAGNTTTGGCTGCAGCACCCAGCAGATCATAACCCCCGGAAGCCAAACTCCAAAACACCTAAACACCAGACACAGATGAGAGATACAAAACACAGTTTATTAATATACACAAGGCACAGGAACGGGTGAATGGAACAGAGCAAATGGGAGCTACACAAACAGTAAACACAGCAGAACAAAAAAGTCTGATACAATGGGATACAAATGCAATACAATAGGATACAAGGATACAAGGGTAGCCAAGATCAAAACAAAGTAAAAATAAACAACAATGGAAACAGGGTAATGAATACAAAAAGGCAAAACAAGATGACAACTAAAATACAAGGAACAATGACAAAATAACAGGAAAAAGGGTTTATATAAACACAGCAGATACACAAAAAAACAGCTAAACAAGAGCAGACATTAGACAGGATGCAAGGCAAAACAATTAATGACTGTCAACATGGACAGGGAGGGGAAGAAATACATAACAAGGCTGTCCAGGTGCTGGTTAATTAATTGATAGGGCTACAGAAGTACCAACAGCAGGCCCGAAGGTATGTGTAATTTCCACAGCAAAAGTCCAACATTACCCCTAGAGGCCAAAGGGTATACCACATGCACTTAACAGGAAGTCAGTATACATTAGCAGAGATAGAGCATCCGGAGCCTCTGCGCTTCTCAGCTTAGCGCACGGATGAGGGGCATAAGGCGCTTAATCAGTAATAATGAAAAAAATATTACATAAACAAATATAGAAATACATGTATATATCTAACTGTAATTCCAAATCTTTAGTTTCCTTTAAACCTCTGGGATTAATGATATGAAGAAAATAGATCCAGATGGTCCTCTGAACCTATCCCATCCCCACTTAATGGGTGCAGCAACCAATCAACATTAAAATCATCATATACATGCACCACAACTACCGAAGATTATGGAACCCACATTGGCTATCTAAAACGAATCCATTATACCAGTGCATCTATACAATTTGTCATTCGCAGAAAACCTATATTTACAAGGGTCTTCATCTAAAGTGACTTTTTCTTTAACCATTGTGCATTGCAGAATGAGCCATTAACATCCTGCTGAGCACACATTTTTTACTACTATCCAGCATTTGGTGGAAGGGTGAACTATAGTGTAACACCCACGTAAAATAGGTTCTGAATAATGATGGACCAGTGAATGAGAAGTGACACAGTTTAAATCAATTTTATTTTAAACCACGGCAGAGAATAATCACAATGACTGACCATCAAATATTTTTAAAGGATCTATACAATTTGAATAATTACATCAATTTCACCTAGAATGACTTTATATTATTTAATATCACCACAGCTATCTTTTATTAGAAGAACCTGGTTCAAATAAATGAATCTATATTTGCTTTCCATACTCTTAAGTGAGGATTAGAACTGGTTCTCACACGAAATCAACTGAATAGAAATCACTACATGGACTGCAAAATAAAGTATGGACATGCACTTTAGTATTCCAAAGGTAAGTATCTTATGAAGCAGTTTGTAATCCCAAATGGAATACCTAATGAACACTGCTTGTCATCCACAGGTAAGTATCGAATAAGTATAGTTTATAATCCACGGTAAGTAGATGATGTGTACAAATTGTAGTTCCACACAGGATGAAAGGAAAAACTTGNAAGAAAGCGATCATAAATCTCTGCCCCTGTTGACATCTCTTGTTAATTCTCTCATAAGAGTTCAATTCACAATACAATGAATGAAACAATATTTACCATTAGAATAATAATAGTGTCAGATGTCTCTCTTTCCAAATGCTGCACAGATTGAAAATAAAATAGTAATGCCGTGTTCAAATCGGCGGCTTCCAGCTAAAAGTCTCACAGAAAACGCCGGCTTCACACTGAAGCCAGCGTCCTGCGAGAAGGGACCTAAAAAGACTGTGATCGTAATGATCACGTCTTTTTAGTCCAATCACCTCCCCGTATACACGCTGAAGCCGGCGCGTTCAGTTTGCCTTAAGAATGTCGGCGTGCCGCCGTTTAGCCTTCTTTTTCGACGGCTTTGGAAGCCGCTGATCCTAAGGCGCCGTTTTGAAAAGGCATTGTTCAGATTGCCACTTCTTTCCTGGCTCCACTCTGTACAGTGCGGCCTTCTCACTGCCCCCTCAGAGACTGCTCAACTGTCACTCCCTCCCCCTTTTATAAGCTCCCCTCACACTGATTTCCCGCCTTCAGTTCAAATCCCCCTATCACTAGGCAGACTGTCTCCCCAGCATCATGTGACCAGGTGTCACCAGCCCTCCAGCCTCACACTGAAGCCCATGTTGGTGCTTGCACTTCTTTTCAGTGCACAGGTGCCCCTGCATAAGTAGCCATGTGCTACCTCCCCTCCAGGGCATTACAATAGGATCCAATAGCTAGATGGTGCTTTTTCTTGACTATATTGTGTATACTTTCAAAAACAGAATGAATAATCTNTCCACCTGCCAATAAAAGCTGTCCACCTGGCCTCATTATTTCTGTTGACAATGCTATTGAACTGTCCTTTACTCTCCACATCAGTTTCTCAATCCTGTTACATACATTAAGAAACATTTCCAGAATATGCAATTACCTCACACAAGACTCATATCCTAACATATCCTGAATTGCATAGTATTGCAATGATCTCCTAATTGGACTCTCACTTTCTATATTTACCACTACAGTCTATATTGCAAGCAGCAGCCAGACAGATCTTCTTTGCAAAATGCTCATTTAGTGAAAGTCCACTCAGTCTGTATCTATATTTGAGAAGATGATCCTGCGACTGCTCCACAGCAGCACAGCCTGTCATTAATACATGACAGGTAGTGTAACATACCTCCCAAATTTACCAAGATCGGGGCACAAGTTCCGCAAGTCTGCACCGGTCTTGCCCAAGCCATACCTCTTTTAATGCCGCAATTGCGACTAATGTAACAACATTAAACATAAAGACAATGTTTGTCCCCTTAGTAGGACAAGGAGGAGGTGGGAGGTGGGACACAGTCACCCAAAAGCAGGACTGTCCCGCAGAAATCGGGATAGTTGGGAGGTATGGTGTAATCATTTCTTGAAGGTGTGTATTGAGCAAAGATGCTAGGTGAATGATATTAAGCACTAAGGATTGGATACAGACTTACTAAAAGGAAGGGCATTTTTCAATCACTAATCAAGTATCACCTTTCCAGGACAGTTCTGGATCCTCTGGATGCTGGGGTTGCAAGGTAGGATGAGTTAGGAAGCTGAAGCAAATCATCTAAGTGGAAAGGGGAAAGTATGAAGATATTGCAGTAAGGGAATATAAGAGTCATTCTCATTTTCTCATTTTAATTAAGGACAGCACATACATTTTGAGGTAGGATCCATGAATTGTATGTACATANGAGCCATGGGTGTGGCATCCCCTTGCTCGTATAAATGATTCCAGCAGGTTCTGTGATTGAAGCTCTGAGCGCAGTAGCTGCATAAGTCTGGATGAGGTCCCGCATAACTTATGGTACTGATTTAATTAGTATAATATACTAATCATATCAGGCATAGGAAATCCAATGAATCATGCTGGTATGTTGTATTTCATATAAAAGACACAGTATGTTTTTTTCCAGAGCCAATGTAAAATTATTTTTGGGCTGTTAACCATTCATCAAGTGCCCTTTGCAACACATGAGTTGTGAGGTTTAGCTACAGATGTTTATTAAAAAGATAAAATAATATCTTATATCTGTATTCTTTGAAAAGATCATACTTATTACCATATAATAATCAAATGTTCGTGTTACTGTGAAACCTACAGTTAATATTTCATGCATCTTATTATGGTGATATTTATAGTGCCATTTGTAGGTGTTTATACCAGCAAAGTATTGAGTTTTAATACACAATTTAAATAATAATGTCAGAGGCAGAGTTGAATATTTTCATCATGTGAGATCTTGTTGTGCATTCTAATTTACAGTTCCTGTGCAATGTTCTGAGACATACTGTTGACATTTTGTGACTTTGTTTAATGTGTTGTCGCAGTGCACTGACAGATTTCACTGCGGATGTAAATGATGTTCAGGCTAATTAGAACCCATCACAACGGTAAGGAAAATATAATAAAATATTTTGTAAACATGGACCAAGTTGTTAATATAATAAATAAAATAAATGTATGGGAAACTTCTAATATTACATTTAGGGTGGAGAAATGGTTTTTGCTTTTGTCAAATTCTAGGTGATAGTAAATTGCTAGTTAATCAGGGCAATATAACCAGACAACAGGAAAGATTATGATTTAAAGTTGTGCATTCATAATATGAGAATGCCTTTACTGTTCTATTACCATACGTCCCTGATGACTTGTCCCCCCCTTCCCCTCAAAATCTTCCCATAAGGCAATGACTCAGGAGGCTCAGAGACTGAACTGCAATAAATGGGGGGGGGGGGGCAGATTTATTGAATTGGACCTAATTAGAATTAAATAGCTGTAAATTCATTTTAATGAGCTAGGGAAAGGTGGCAATAGAGGAGGTCAGTAACTTTATGCTAAAAGAGATAACTAATGATTAAAGATTAATACTAATAATAATAAAGACAAACCAAAGATTCCAAACAAAAAACAAGGTGGTGCTAAAAATACTAATAAGAGTCTAAAACCAGATCACACACTCAAGTATCCAACAGTTGGGATAAGCCGCAGGAACTAACTCACTAATATTGCTTAATGAACCATTACAACTTATATCACTAAAATAATGATTAATTGCGCCACTTAACTCTGGCCATCACTGCTGCCCTGCACAGTGCCCCATCTGAAAGGAAAACGAGTTAACAGAAAAAGTGACAAGGAGAGAAGAAAAGAAAAGGGGAGGAAACCTTTGCCAGTTAGATTTTTAAAAGTGGGACACAAAAGCCCCACCCCGAGCACGCCCTGGGCCCACCCAACTCCACCTCTGGGCCCGCCAATCTGTGGGTGCAATAATATACCACTAGAGGGTATGTTTTTGTCATAAACACCAATTTAAACTCATTTTGCTAATGGGCACTTTTAAGATATTGAGGCTTCATAGCCCAGTGTTGTTCAGTTGGTTATAACAGAACTTTGACAGAATGATGTGTTTGCCAACTCTCTGACAAATGCTCCAAATGCTAATATATATAGTGTATAAAGCTTGCTACACTATCATAATGAGTAACAAAAGAAAAAACAAAATTTGCTGTGGTAAAATGTACCCTAATATAAAAAAATTGCATACAATCAAAAGTAAATAACTCAACACAGATATTAAACCAAAATAACAGAGGAAGAGAATATTTGAACTGTTTAAATAAATTATTTATATTGATTCAAAACTAGTCAAATCTGTTTTATTACCAACTAATAGGTATCTGCTCACTATAAAGTTCATAAACAGAACTGTCTGTACACATGTTGGGGCTAATGGAATCATGAAACTTAATTGAGAATATCTGCTGAATTCTTTCTGTATTGTTAATATAAGTTATTTGTCAAACACACATGATAATCATATATGGGTATACATACTAATAGGAATGCTTCATTATACAAAACATTAGGAACAGGGCTTGAATCACAACACAATCTATATTGTTTCAGAGAGTGATGNAACCTTCTTGGTCAGACTCTGTTCTTCTGATAATGAAATAATGCAATACAGTTTCTGAAAAACTTAAATATCAAGCTGTATATTTATGAAGAAAATGTAATTTTAAACACTGACTCAGAGTTTAAAAATAAGTGTTTTTCTTATACCTAAATCCCTGAATCCAGGTCAATGTTATCATATGTTTCAAAAATGTATTTCAGAATTCTCTTTAATTCTCTTTACAATGGTGTCAGCAATATTTATTATAGTACTTGACACAAACACAAAACAATCAATTTTCCTTCATATAATTTCCATTTCCTACAGTAATGTTATACATTAGTGTATAATAATATAAATTATGGCTTGTATTACTATGGAGTTTTCATACTGCATACATATTAAAATTGCAATGCAATATGCATTTTGGGCTTCAAGTTTGCATACACNCTATATAATGCATATACAGTGGAGCAAAAGGTATTTGAACAGCCAACGATTGCGCATCCATCATAGGTAGACTTTTGCTGTGAGAGCAGAATCTGGAAAAAAAATGTATGATTTTTAAGCAATTTACTTTTATTTAATTGTGGAAAACATATTTGGACACCTAAGTAGCTAGATTTCTGTCTCTCACAGACCTGCTACTTCTTCTTTAAGACGCTCTTCTACCTCCACTCATTATCTGTATTAATGGCACCTTTTTGAACTGGGTATCTGTATAAAAGACACTTTTCCGCACCCTCAAACAGTCAGACTTCTACATCTCCACCATGTCTAAGACCAAGGACAAAATTGTAGAGCTGCGCGACAATAGGCAAGCAACTTGGCGAGAAGAGATCAACTGCGCAATTATAAAAAAAATGGAAGAAATACAAGATCAGCATTCTCATTTGACCTGGAGCTCCATGCAAGATTTGACCTTGTCGGGTATCAATGATCTTGAGAACAGTGAGAAATCAGCCCAGAACTACCCGGGGTTAATATCCAGGCCCATCTAAAGTTTGCCAGTGACCATCAGGATGATCCAGAGGAGGATTGGGAAAAGGGAGAAGAATGATGAATAGCATCTGAAAACCACCATACCCACTGTGAAGCACGGGGGAGGGGACATTATGGTTTGGGGCTACTTTGTGCAAATGGCACAGGAGGACTTGTCGGGCAACAGCTCCAAAAGACAGATCTAGAGATGATTTGCATGGAACAGTGGGCCAAAATACTTGGTTCAGAACTACTGGAAACATTTGACCTCTGTAATTGCCAACTGAGGTTATATTAAAAAGAGTTCAACTTTTTGATTGTACATATATTTATTTTCCTCAATCATATACAAATAATTTATTGACAAATCATACAATTTGATTTCCATTTTTTCAAGATTCAGCCTCTCACAGTAGAAGTGTAGGTATGATGAAAATTACAGATCTCTCTCATTTTTTCAAGTGATTCAACTTGTATAATTGGTGGCTGTGACTGTTTGTATTTATTCATTTATTTTAAATGTCAATTGCAGTGTGGAATACTTTGAGTACAATACTAAATATGATATCTGGGTACAAATCCTCTCATTGGAGATAATTCATTTTCTCTTCAAGCTCTAAATATCTCTGAATAGAAACTTNAAATTTCATTATTTTGTCAATAGATAATTAAAAATATAAACTGTCCTAAAAGAGCACCTATAACAAGGAGCAAATAATCTGTTAAAACAATACTTTACTAGAATACAAATATGATACAAAGTTTCAGTTTAAACTATTTATATTTCATTCAAATGAACATGAAAGGCTTTATTTGGTTAATGTTTCAGTTTGTAGGATTGCAAATGCACTAGGGCCCAGATTCAGATCTTTAGGCACTCATGATTTAGTCAAGTATGGGCAAAATGAATTGCAGGTAAAATGAATGTTAGTGTTTGCATGCATGTAGAATACTTCAGTTTTGCATTATCTGTCACCTGTAATACTGATTGCTACTAATTAAATTTAACTCCCCTGCAATTCAACATGGTTTTTCCCATACTTGACTAAGGACCTGGCAGCAGGCTCTGAGTGTTGGCTGTGCAGTGTGTTCCATCGTCCCTATACATATATCTAATCTTACCATGCCATGCATTAAACATGACAAGACAAGTCAATGATCTACACCTACATCACAAACACCTCTAGGTCTTTCTAGACCTGAATGCACCTATCAGAACCTTTCATCTGCTATTTGCATGACCTTAATGACTGCGCTGCAGCACTGCAACACTCACAAATGTAACAGTCATTGGCTCTTCTGTCTATGTGGTGGATTTGAATATTTTGGATGTGTATTTAAACTACAATAGAGATATAATTATTTAAGACAAATGGACACTATAGCACTTTCAAATATTTCAACATTTCCAAAATACAGCACGTGTTGGTAAACAAGAAAAGTGGAATACTTGCATGTAAATTAACTAAAGTGGCCAGAAAAATAATTAGCAGCATAGTAAATAGCCGAGGTTCCAAAGTTTCCATTCCTAAGAAAAATTTCTGATTTCTACACACACAATACAATCTTAAATAAAATTCCCAACACTCTGTCCACTCGGATCCATGCACACTTTAAAGGCAGCCTCAGGCTGGGCCACCGGAGCACCAGAAGATGCGCAGTAATTTCAGTAACTTCATAATGTGTTATCACAACGGAGTTGCTAGATCTGCTGCTCCTGACACTCACACCTTCCAACTTTTTGCTGGGGGACATCGGGACAGATAAGCCCCACCCTGACTCCGCCCACTTACCTGGAATGCACAACCCGACCTGCCCCTGCACCACCCAAACCCCGCCCTGTACCACCCAATCTCCGCCCCCATACCAAAAAAACCCGCCCCTTTCTACACAGCAGACGCAGCAATTTATAGAATTTTTTTACTTTAATTAAAAAGATCATTACAGTTTGTCCCCTTAGCTGTTAGGCAGGCGGGACAGCGGGACAGTCCTGCAAAAGCGGGACTGTCCTGCAAAATTCGGGACAGTTGGGAGGTATGCANACTGGCTGGCTCAGTACATTATTAGTGCTGTACAGCTACAGCCAGCCAGACAGTGTGTAACCAGGTCCTCCCCACACAGCTCTCCTCAGCAGAGCGATCTGCCTTCACTATGGGCAGGAGCCGCAGAAAAAAGGAGAGATAGGAGCTATTACATGTCTTCTCACTGCCAGCCCTCTACACACATCCCTCTCCTAGTCCTCCTCCAGCACCAGACAACAGAGATAAGTAACACTTCAGTGACCAGAACTCAGCACATTTATCTCCTCAGGCCAGAGCTTAGAGGTATGTAGGTATTTCACACATTGTTACACTGTTATTAGACTTGGGCTGGAGACATCCTCACTCACCTCTAATACTGATTGCAATTAATTTAGTTTGCCTCCCCTGCAATTCAACATGGTTTTGCCCACATCTCTCTTCTTAATAATTCCCCCTCAGTCCTGGTAGTAACACACTGTCTCTCCATAGTAATACTTCCTCAATCCTGGTAATAACACACTGTCTCTCCATAGTAATAC
>JABWIB010010701.1:6027-17335 GCA_016617825.1 Platyplectrum ornatum | reverse complement strand
GTCCCCCCCAAACTGACCTTTTGCACCTGGGCCCATGAACCTTTAACCATGCCCCTGAGATTGTGACAACACATCCTGGAACAATGTCTTCCCCTGCATTGTGCAATACAGCTGTTACTCACATGCAGATTATATGAAACAGTCGGCTCATGGCAGGAGCCGCGAGTTGGCCACTCCTGATCTAATGTGTTCGAAAAAGTGTTCAAGCTGAATTAACGTTTTAGTAAATATCATCTTGAGACAATAGACTGCAGTTCGCTTCTTATTCATAGGCATCTTGAATAAGAAGTGCATAAGAGCTGGAACACGAATAGGAGATGAATGAAGAATTGTCCAAATAAGGCTTTGTGAAAATGTCAGCGTTGCTTTTATACACTCATATGATGTATATTTATTACTTTTAACTCAAATGTGAAGGATGAATGCACTCTGTCGAGTGCAGATTAGTAGAAATTTAAAGAAATGGTGATCCTGCGGCATTGTTGAGTCCAGACTCGTCTACCAGAAAATGGTGAATACATGGCAATGTCCTAGTTGTCCTGCAGCATAGAAACCTAGGGTTGACATCCTTCTTGTGTAGCACCGGGCTCCTCGCGTAATTCAGCAGAATCAAATCTAGAGAACTTTGATTTGGACAATCCATTCTCTTTTACACCAATGCCGTTCCTTCTCTTCTACCGTTAGAGAAAGGCAGATATTTTCTCTGCATTTCAGCCGCCACTGTATGTTACCCTGGCAGTGAGATATATTTCACCCATAATATTAGATAGTAAAATTATTCTAATGTGACTTGAACATTGGAATTAAATATCTTTTGTCATTTAACCAAAGCACCGTTTTTTGGAAATATCATCTTAAAAATATATAAAAGTATAAATATATATGAGGTGGTTTCAGGCGTACTATATAAAATATTTTATTATATTATAATTAAAATTTAAGTGTATGGGTATTAGTTAATTCATATAATTCTTATAATTTTTCTGTTCTCGGAAAAGAAACAAACAAAGAAACTCAGGGATTTGATCAACAAGAGCGAAGGTTAATATTCTCTTTCTGCCAGGGCCNGCTTGTTTGTGGACAGCTTTATGACAGGTTACAGAAAAGCAAAATAATAAAATGACAGCAGGTACCAGTTGTTTGCTTTGATCCGCACATCATAGGCTCTGCAAGGTCAAACATAAACCCAATGCTTCTGGCTCCCTGGGAAATGGAGATAATGTCGGACAAACAACATACTTAAAACATTGCCCAACACAGCTGAAATATGACATAATCATCAATATTTTTAGATGTGCTGCTGAAAGAAAACACAGGGCAAGTGTCCGGATTCTCTACATGCTTTATGCTTAAATGCTTAAGGTACATAAGAAGTAAGACAATTTTGGTGCCAAGTATTATACTGAGCAGCGCAATGCCAGTAGATAGACAATCTATTTACAATTTACAATCTATTTCTATAAACCTATAAGCACTTAATAAACAGCTATGCTTATGATTTCCTCTTTTAAAAAATAATATAAGTAATATTTTTATTAAAACGCGTTTACATATGCGACGCTCCTTTCTGCTGTAAACTGAAGTGGATGCTGAATAATATTTTCATACATCTTTTTCTTTACATTTCCACTGCTGACAATAGTATAAATAAGATAGTAAGTTTATTGTCCCTTAGCGAAAGGCTAAATAACTACATTGGATTAGACTCAGACTTCAAAATAAGAGAGGAAAGTTACACATGAGTAAAACCATGGTGAATTGCAGGGGGGGAGGTAAAATTAATGTTAGTGTTTGCATGCAGGGAGAATACTTTTTTTGCTTATTTTACACATTAAGGGGCCGATTCAATCCNTCGCGAAGACGGGAGAAAACGCGAAGTGCGCTTTTTCCCGTCTATTACGGGACTGAAACCTCGCGTCTTTTTGTACGCACCTCTATGAAGTGCGAACGAAAAACGCAAGTTTTTCAGCCTTACGCAAACAGCGTAAGGCAGAAAACATTCGCACGAAGGGGATTGAATCGGCCCCATAATGACCAGCGTTGCTGGTATACTCTAACAGTGCCGGTATTTTTTTTTTGTATTTCTTTTGGTGTAACTTTCCTCCCTTATTTTCAACTATATTTAAGGATCTTGTTTTGGACAATAAAAAATCTGATCACCATGTCAAATAGTTCTTAAAAGTGGCCAGTGGCAGGGGGTGGGCAGGGAAATAAGCATCAACAAATATGTATGGGGCTACATGGCAGAAAACAGAGCTGAATGCGGAAACTGTGACTAAACTGACTTACAGAAACAAAGGAACGTGATCAGAACCACCCTCCAGTATGAGGGGCAAAAGATGATAGACCCAGAAAATGCACGGTTCATAAAAAGGGACATGTGATCAGCATGGAATTGGAATAAATATGGTTTTTAGAAAATGTGTGGGTCCCCAAAATACCTTGGTAGTGTTGAATATACTCCTCCAACACTGAGTAGTTGACAATTATGATCATTTATTCACTGTGCAGCAATGACATTGTTTAATCTTTTAGCAATTCATTTAAGATTTTGCTCTCATCATATCATAAAAAAGTCAGATGCATCACTTTGTTTATATGGAACTTTAGTTCATATGGAACTAAATTGGCTAATATATATGAATTAGATCCAGACCGCCACAACTGGTTTGGGTGAAGCTTAACACCTTATCAGGCATGGCAGGGAAAACCACTCACCTCACACACATGGGCATCCGAACCAACAACCCTACTTTAAATCCTTTTGTAACAGGGGCCCAGCTTTTTACCCCGATCATCCTCGTCCATCCCAGTGGTCCCCCAGTCCACCCCAAACCTTTCCAGTTCCCGCCCCTTCCATCAGGAACATTTTCCCTTTACACAAAAACTGGCACGCAAGCAGCCGGTTCATCCAGAGGGTAGTTCCCATCATCCAGCGCCGTTGTAGAACTCTGGCCCCACTTGTGATTCACAGATAACAGTTAAACAATAAGCTTCTCANGTTACTGGCGAGTGCTCAGGAGGTCTCAGGAGGACTCCAACCACTGGACCCACGAAGTCAGTCAATCCAGAGGGTAAATCTAAGCAGAAGGAACAAGGTATCAATACATGGTTATGCAATGGACAATTTAAATTCCCTCCTTTCCTAACCATTGTATCCTGGCCAGAACCAGGGCTAAGCTCACAACCCTCTCCCCAATCAACACTTCTTAGACTCTCCTCTCCACTTGAGAGGTTACATTTCTTTCTCCACCCCAAGTACATTACAACCAGTCTGATTGAGTTACATGCACTCCATTGCCCACCCACACTACATTTTGCCCCAGTAATTCAATCACAGTTCAGACAGCAATTATGCTAAACTCACTTCACATTTTAAGCTGACCCTTGTTACTTTTACAGGCCTCAGACTGTTTACAGGGCTTTCTGGGAAAAGGGATTGGAAATATATCTAAATTGAAACCCAACAAGGTCAGATTTGGTTCCTGTGACTTCCTGGAATGGCGACGGCCCACAAGGTTCCACACCATGGGGTGTCCTTTTCTGATTTGGCCTTGGACATATCGCACCAGAACACTGATTCACATCAAAGTTTATCTGTCTTTCCTAACATCTGCGTGACGTCATTGTCAGTGGTTCCCTTTCTTCCAGCATGATTCGTGGAGACCCAACTCTGTAGCCTGGGATGAATTAGCTCGGGATGCTCCTGGGGCCTTCTGCTGCTTTCGTGGGTAGGGCCTCCAGTGCTCTGAAGTGATGTTGACCATGAATATGCTTCCTTTATGCTGGAATTTCTGTTATCTTCAACCCCTACATTGTCGACCTCTCCACTGCTTGACTGTTAACACTCTCCAGGGCCCTTCTGATCCAACTCTGGAAGGCCACCATGTACTNATTGAGGAGGTCCTAAAGCTTGTCTGTCTCCTCCATAGGCCATACCGCATTGTCACAATTTAGGTACCAACCTTGTGCCTTATCTCTTGTGGAAGGCACAAAGTGAAATTTGCATAGGGGCAGGAATTGATACCAAAACGTCAAGCCCCACCCCTTTTGTGACTATTAAGTAAGTTAAATTACTTAAATGATTGAAGCATGGCTAATTTAAACAAGACTGGCAGGTTTGTCTGGCACTTCCCAATTTCTATGAGTCAGCGACCCTGGAATTATTAGTAATAAATCAATAATAAATAATAAATCAAAAATATTTTTATAATCGTTCTACCAAAACCATCAATACAATTTCAATATTGCAGTAAAATTTCAGAATATTTAATTTCTGAATTATTGTAAATATTTTGTGGATTTCTTTCTGTTTAAAATGTAAAATGTTAACATGTAATGTTTTTCTTTTTTTTTAAATAAAAATCAGGACTTTTAAACCAGTGGGAGCTTTTGCTAATGTTCCCTCACAGCTGTGGCAATTAGAAAGCATATTTAATGGAGTGTCATGTTAATTGTTTTCAGAGTTAACCAATTTCTCTGTTTAATTGTCAATTGATTAACCTATTGAAATGTTAAGTGAGTCAGTTTCCTTCCAGAGCAAACAGCAGTACCATATTGTAGAACCATCAGCTGGAGGGGGTGCAGTCTTTACCCACACTCAATGTGCTGGTATTTTTTTTCTCCCTGCACCCTCCCTGGGCTTTTAATTAGATAAAGCAATTGTAGATGCATTTGTCAGCCTACTGCAAAAGGTTATCAGTGCTGTGGCCGACCTGTGGAAGCCAGGCTCTGCGTTAACTGCATGGATTTTACAGCCAGGGCTGTTGTACTAGATTGCATTCTCATGGTAATTAACTCAAGACTTGCTGTTTTTGTATGCTTAACTATGCAATCAGATGTTTTCTCTGTCATATATATGCACTTACTAGGCACTCGTTGGGCTTTTAGATACATGTGAAAAGAAAGACTTTATTAAGGCTGATAGTACACTATGTAGATGATGCTGCAATTAAGTCATTAATGAGGCAGTAGGCTACCTAAAGCACATTGCAGCAGAAGCTAGCTACCCTCATCCGACTTTACTAACACCAATCACCTTATCTTACAGATTTAACAACCACATGCTTAACCTCAAAGGAACATTATGATTCCCAGCTGTGACAATAGCTACATTGCAAGCAACAGTATTCAAATCTTTCCATGTAGTCAAATGTGCTCCAAAATGGTGTAAAACAATACGTGTTCTTTGTCGGCCAGTCTGATCCAGGAAAATCTCTTAAAAGATTTCACCACTAATGGCTTCCCCTTATTCACGGCTAAATCTCCACATTGGGTTTGTCAAAAGGAGGGATACTTTGGAAGAGTTTGTGTGCGGTTTAATAACTTTTAAAACGGTGTCCTGCATTGTCAGTCCGTGTTCCAGCAGTTGTGTGGGGCTTTTTTGTGGCTGCCAATCTGCTACTCTGACCCAGTTGGTAAACAGCTTAAATCCAGACAACCATTCACTCCGCGAAATGAATTGAAAAAAAAAAAACACAACACATAACACATGTAAGTGGTGACTGGCTGGCGCTGGCCACACAAAAGCCTCTAACACTATGCAAGTGGATTGTATTTACAGAGAAATCAGACCTCTAGAATGGAGAAGGTGCCATTACCAGAATCTGACCGACTGCTGTAACTAACAATCTCCCATTTACACCTGTGTACCACATTCATATTTCATATTGTGGGAATTAAAACTAATCTATACAAATAANTACTATCAAGAAAATGTTCCTAATGAGCTAAATTGTGATAGCAATGGACAAGCAATGGATCCTTATTAAANAGCATATACTAGTTGCCCCCCTATTGCTGACCCATGGACTTTGCCCAGAACAAGACAGTGGAAAGTATATCATGAATGACATACNCTGAAACATAGGGAGGGGGGCTGGGGACTACATATATGCTTTCCAAATATTTTGCCCCTTGGGAGTTCTTTCATTCACATTCCTAACCCAGTGGTACAGATGCTAGGTACACACGGTAAGATAAATTGTCACAATCAGGGCAGGAAGTGGGGGTGTATATGGGGGTATGCCATACCGGCACTTCTCCCACTGATGTAATGAAAAAATGAAAAATCTCCATTATTTTCTGTGTTTCCATACCGTCACTTCCCAAGAATGGGCAAAACCATGAGAAACTGCAGGGGGGGGGGTGTAAAATTAATGTTAGTGAATACTTTATTGTTGCATGTTGCTGTTACACTGTTATTACACTTGTGCTGGATGATGATCCACTGTTTTGACTTTTCCATTGGTCTGACGTGCCACGCTCATCATACAAAAGCTCCTTACTATGATATTGTAACAGAAGAGCAAATGTTCTTATACCACAATACTGGAAATTCCCCTTTCCACCATACTATTCAAGCATACTATTCCCAATGCACATTCTATAGGGTACTGATAATAAGTNATTCCTACTTGCTACTCCTACTATGCTATGATGCGTTGCATAACTAGGAACACTGTAAAGAAGGAATGAACCCCTGAGACTGAAACATTAACTTGGGTCTTGAATAAATAGAGATGAGAAAAACGGATTTATTATGAAACATTAATTGAAAGAACTTTTTTCCATGAATTCACTTATAGNACTTGATTCACCAATCAGATATCTAGTAGTATTATAATGACAATCACTCAAAACTATGGTTCATTGGTAATTTGGCCCAGTAACAATAAAGCTCTTGAAAGCCTCATGACAATTGTACATTTGGAGTGTCAAAACAATGGAATTAAAGCAGAGGTTCAGAACGATGACATAATGATACATAGAGTCCTCTAGATGAAGCCTTAGAACATAGTTATGTTGGATCCCAGGATGATGTCACATTCACTACAATTCACACAGATACCAACAATTTCAGTACAATGGTACATTGATATTTGGAATTCCAGAGCAATGACATACTGATATNAGGGAGATCCATCATTCCATCATTTGGCACGAACAAAGGGACAGACCCAGTATTACATTAAGGGCATGTTTTCCAGTAAAGTGGTAAATGCACGAGAGCCCAAATACTAAAACAGAATTATGAATCCAGGGCATCCAGACCAATCGTGAAATAATTCCGATGGCAGGGGAAGCACTAACGCTCTGTGGGAGGAGGATAGGTAATTGCATGGTAAGGGCTGCTCCGAACATTTATGTGCAATCCAAAGTTCCACAATGCCCCTATTCTTCACAGGGAAGATGCAGAACAATTAAGGTCAGCTGGTGTGGAGCCTTACAAGCAAGGGGAGTTCATTTCTGGATACAGCGGAGATCTGGCACAATGTGACAATGATGTTTGGAGATTAATATGTGGTCCTCTATTCCAGGTTATATCATAAAAACATGAAATTTAGCTATNGTTAATTTTTAGTTTTGATTCCATTTCTCTTATCTAACAAAATAAGTCTATTTACAATTGCTAAATAATTTCTTTACATTTTTATAGTACATAGTGTCGCATTGAAATTAAATTAGAGATTGATGCTTTCATTGTGCTTATACAATACATCCACTTTATAGAACTGGATTTAGATACAAGGTTATATTGACTTGACAAATATTTGACATTACACTAGAATATTGATACTAGAATATCTGCTGCAGATGTTGACATTNCTCTCTATGTTGCTCATAATGTATTGGTGCTTAGTGGTTTACATACAGTAGTATAGACATCATCCTTAAGCTAACTACACCTATGGACCAAATTACAGGCTTCCCTTATTGTCCATGGGGTCAGAATGAATTTTGTCTATTTTGGGGGTATTTTGATGTGTCTGCACATGCTTTCAGGTGTCAGGATCAGAACACAGTGTGGTCTATGCTGGTTTGCCATAAATTACACTAAGGAGGGGCCATGGCTGGGATGTAGTCAATACTCCAAAAAATAAAAGAGATTTACTAATCACAGGTATTTCGTATTCGCATAAGCTGGGGTATGGGTCACTGAAGTCTGTCTATGCAAAAAGTATGGCTAGTGGAGAGATTATTTAACTGGGTGAATGCTGTGGGTCACCACACATCCTGGTTTCTGGTGTCCAACTGAAAATAGATTTTTGGAATTGGTTCTATATGGTAATCGGGCTGACTGGTCNATTATTGTCTGATTGACTTGATGTCTATCCAATGAACTGTCCCGTTGTATGGTGCGGTGGACGCTTTGTAGCGCNTAATAAATAAGCATTAATTAATTGGTTTGTATGCACTATGCTATGTTCCCATCACTTTGTTTGTAGCCATCATATTGTTTGTTGCCATGAATATTGTGTTTATGGCATAAATGCCTTTTCCAGGTAGTCCCAATGCATACTCACCTAACTATATTGGCCATGAGTGCCTTGGAATATTATTGTTGTTAAGATTATAAAGCTGGGCACACACCTTTGCAATTATACTTGAGATCATTGATGATTGTAAGTACCAATAGGCATGCCAACTGATATGCACATATCAGACTGGCACCAATTATTTGGCATCATTTCCCCTCAACATCTGTACACGGTACACAAAAGTTGTAGATGTTAAACACTACCCATATACACCCAACACCAATACCACCAATGATAATGATCAGTCATATAACCAAATCATCAGCTAAGACATTTTTATGACTAAATATNATTATTATGGAAGAATACAAAGTGTTGCAATATCATTTCAAATTGTCTGGACTTGTATGATTGGTGTCTACACAGTGCCTGTGTATATTTTTATATTCAAATTAAAATCTGAAAAATGATATCTGAATATTTTTATAATTTTATTTTTTCTTAATTGCAACTAACACGAATCAACAACGAATCTTTACATTACACAAGTCTATATGTGAACGTCAATCCCTAATTCCCGTCCACTTACTAGTTCTAAAAAGATCCTCCCCCAATGACAACTGAGTAGTTCAAAAACACCACTATATCATATCAACCTGACATAGTCNTCTGACACAGCATTGATTGAATTTGATCTGTTTACACTTATCAATAGATGTGAAACCAACATTAGGAAGTACAAAATTCACCACTTAATTATATAGATTTTTTATTAAGAATTAATTAATACAATTAACGTAAATATATGCAAATTGTCTGTTTTTACAGCTGCAGCCTAGAAAATGACCAACAAAAATCGGTTCTTGCATTTATCAGGAGGAAATAATGATATTTTGCCATCATAGCTCTGCATANGCTGTAAGATACATAATCATTTTATCTCCTGCGTGTGGTATTTTTCAAACGATACAGTTCAACTATCCATGGAGAGTAAATAAGAGCATATTGTTATTTGAACATGGCTATTATGCATTCAGAAATGTGTGTTTGAATTCATAAATCTTTAAGTGGAACTTGTCGGATGGCGGTAACTAGCAAAGGACACTGCATATATTTCATAGGCTTGTTCNCCCTACCACACTCTCTTGTAGTCATAAAAAATGAAATGGGTGGCGAAAAATAAATGAGTACAATGCAGAAAACACTGAAAAGCATAATAAATGCTAAACATATCCGCATAAGAGAAATGCACGATAGCCATGAAAAAAATGGGAATTTCTTGAAAGAACAAAGGTAATTTAACCCCAACCCTTAAAATCTGCAGAAATCAATGCCTCATTCAAGTCTATTGATCAGTACAAAAATAATTAGACTTCAATGCTTATGGCAGCTGATAAGACAACTTGTTAATTTAGTAAATGATAGTTCCCTACAGCACCAAATATCCTCCACCGCGGAAAAGACATTGGTCTCCTCGTGTGTTTAATGTATAAAAATAAGATAGTGAAATCTTTCATTATTACATCTTTGCATATTGCTTGGGCAAACATAATCCATATGCCAGCAAGCGCCTAATCAGTTTATTTCATTTTCAGGGGGGGGATGTTTTATATATATATATATATATATATATATATATATATATATATATATATATATATATATATATATATATCTTTTTTTTAATAGTTAATCTGCTTAAATATTTTTTAAACAGTGATGTTGGCAGTGTAAGACTTAATCTGTAGAATGGAGGTGTCTTAAAAATGTCTCAGGCATGGGGGGGGTCACTTCCTGCTGCTTTGAAAGGACAAAGGGACAAAAGGGGTCCTCCCCAATAGTTTCAGGAGGCAACAGTCCTCCATCAGTAGTACACCAGCCCAGTGAAAATGCTAATAAGCCAGTAAAGAGGCCCATTTCTCCTGCAATAATTCTATAGTATACTTGAGGACCCCATGGTGTTCACTAAATAAAGACAACTAATTGAGATTTTTTTTTTCCTGCACACTTTGTTCATTGGACTCGTTCAGTTTACTCATTGACAAGAATGTGGCCTTTTTGACAACAGGGCCTGAATGTTTTGGCAGGCTTCATTCCTNGAATGCTGACATTGCAAGTATGACAACAATTTTTAATTTTGATTTTTTTTTTGTGTTTTGGCTTTCAGTTAATCACAAGACTAAGCATGAATTGTGCTTAAGGAACAGACTATCGAGATAAAAAGGCTGGCACCATGGTTTAATACCAAGCTTTCGTCTACAATCATGTATACGGGATGTATATACTGTTATTATAGTCAGACTAACATTTCTGTGTGTCTACGGGTCACGCTTTGATTGAAGCTATAATTAATAAATCAGCAGCTACTCTCATACCTACAGCTCACAGCGGGACATTGAAAACATGTCTATAAAGGAACCGCTATGTGCTTGTGTACACAGGGAATGAGTGACAGAACCGTTGTAGCCCTTGGACTTGGATTTGATGTCTGGAATCTGACTTGTGACGCTAGTTGTTAATGAACAGGTTTCTTGTAGCTGCAGCAGGTGACATTGCCATTAATCTTTTACTGACCACTGTGGCATAATAATGAGGCAGAATTGTGCTTGTAACTCCATGTTCTCCTGTGTTGGGAATTAGTTCATTAAGCACACATTTAACCTTGCTGGCTGATATTTAGTGTAGCTGTAAGGCAAATGCACAGCTGAGTTTTCANTGCTGTGTTAAGTGGTATAGACCACAGAGCATATAGATGAGTCATCCAGCAGCTGAATGTTATTGCAGACATATTCAATGTAGCCATAGTTAACATATACCACTATAGCATATGAACACTGGATATGATTACCACTATAGCATATGAACACTGGATACGATTACCACTATAGCATATGAACACTGGATACGATCTAGACCAGGGGTTCTCAACAAGTGGTACACAGGACAACAGGGCTGGGTTATATGAAGCTACAGCATCCAGAAGTATTTATATTTTAAACATGAGCAATACTCAATGACAGAGGACACATGGGTCTAAGAAAATATGT
>JABWIB010010698.1:19449-29736 GCA_016617825.1 Platyplectrum ornatum | reverse complement strand
AAGGTGTTTATCAGCCATTTTAACCACATCCTCTTTTGCTATATAAAATGTGAGATCCAGCCCTGCAAACCATGAGGCAACATGTCAATTGGGCAGTTACAGAAACCTAAACATTATTTGTGTGGTGGTGTTTTAGCAAGCAATGTTTATCTATGAAATACTGAACTCCGTATGTAACTATTGTCGTTTCATATTACCAGATCAGCATACAAGGATATGTTTATCATTTACAGGAAATATTTCTGAACAAATGTAACAAAGTAATAAACAGGGCTTTACTTTAAATAACTCTCACAGTGATTTGGATAAAACCAATGCAATTAAAACAAATCATGCTTGCATTCATAAACAAGGAATAACAAATGAAGAACTGTTATGCTGTCCATGTCCAGCATTAAGACTGCACTTTGATGGTCATAGAACAGCTAGAAGTCTGCAAATATGGAAATCTTTATTATCGTGCAAGTGGCATTTTTGCTAGAAACAGCTCATGGCCAACACTGCACAGTTCTGAACTGAGAACCTCCTTCACTGACTGGGGCTACTTAATAATGATAGTCTAATCAGGACGTAGGCCTAAATTTACTAAACTGCAGCAATGGAAAAGTGGGGATGTTGCCCATAGCAACCAATCAAATTGAAGCTCTCAATTTATTTTACATACTAGAGAATGTGAGCTTAAAGCTTATTGGTTGCTATGGGCAACATCCCCACTTCTAATCCCAGTTTAGAATATTTAGGCCCTGTAGTACAATGTCACCACTATATAAAAGATTTCAATGAGTTTCCCTAAATTAATAATAATTGTAGAGAGACATATGTTTATTCTTCACAGAGTTAATACTAACCGGTATCCAACTGCTAATAGTTACAGCACATTTGTTCATCTTGCATCATTTAGTTAAATATGACTGTAATGAAAACATATCAACATGTGACTTATGAATTGGTAATGTACGTTTTGTTATTTTTCTATGTAAGAAATGTTAATTTTATAGAAATAAGTTTTTTACAATACAAACATATAAAGTGGATCTATCATATACACAGTTGCATACAGCCATGATTCAGGTCACAATATGTCTGCTTACACTGTGTGGAAACTTAACAGAAAGAATTATTTTATTCCTTCATAAATGTTATTCTTTAAACAGTACTTAATAGTGAACTCAGTATTGGGGGCTGCTATCTGATGTCTTCACTGGAATAAAAAAAAAGGAAGATAGAAACCAATGATTTGGTAATGCAATGCTTATGTTTCATACACATCCATACACATTGTATTTCAAAGTAAAAATGAATAAGCATGAAGTTGTATAGTTATCAAATGGCAACTACAGTCCAGTAACAGATATGTGTAACAATACGTAATTAATGCAGAGTGATACAGGTGTATGGAAAATACCAATAATCTGTATTATAAAATGTCTATATTATTAAAGCATCCATACTTATGTTGAATAGTAAAGGTTATCAAAGTCTAGACATCAATTTGACCATGCTATTATTATATCAATGTTCAAAATTGTCATAACCAACATTACTGCGGTATCATTACATTTACATGAAAATCCAATCTATTCTCTAATTATTTTTCAAAACATTATAATGTTTCCAGTATAGACAGGAATAACAATTATGCCTTTCACTAGAGACCTGATGTCTGCTGAAACCCTTAGGGGTATATTTACTAAGCAGGGAATTTGCTGGGGAATTGAAAAGTGGGGAAGTTGCCCATAGCAACCAATCAGGTTTGAGCTTTCAGTTTCATTTTACATACTGGAGAATGTAAGCTCGAATCTGATTGGTTGCTATGGGCAACTTCCCCACTTTTCAATTCCCCAGCAAATTCCCGTGTATAAGAGACAGCCCCTTAGTGTGTACTGACACTCGAGCTTCCCATTCATAAATATGTATAGAGCCACCTTGTGGACATGTATGTAATTGTAAGTTTCTGATATAACTTAGACAATCAAAGCCCAAAGTGTACAAGGACACTGGAGATTGTTACAGAAATCTTTCAAGCCAGCTGATTGTTTGTAAAATGTAAGTGTGTACCCAGTCTAACATTACTGAAAAAGAAATGTTATTCTTAATCTTTATATGTTTGAAGCAACAACAGAGCTATAAAAATGAAATGGTTTTACAAGACACATTATCAATATTAAATCATATTAGTATTTTGATAAAGGCCTTGAAATCTATTACATCTCCTGTGGAAATGAAAAAAAGTCATAATCTTTTAAAGACCAGGGCCTAAATTTAAGTAGGGATATTAAAAAGTTGTGATGTTGCTCATAGCAATCAATCAGATTCAAGCTTTCAGTTTCATTTTACATACTGGGGAATGTGCGCTCCAATATGATTGGTTGCTATGGGCAACATCCCCACTATTCAACTCAATTCCCTGCTTAGTAAATTTAGGCCCTGGTCTACCAAATCATACACTTTATGAAGAAGCTGACTGCCACTCCTAAGAAATATAATCATCCTCTATGTGACTGGAATGCTTTGTATGATTTCATGTCTTGAGAGTTCAGCGGTACGATGAAATACATGAAACATCCATAATTGATTAGGTTAATAGAGAATATACTTTCACAATGACTGCAGCCATGTTTTTTATGGCTAATACACAATTGTGGGAACAGATAATACAGACATGAGTAAGTCTGTTTTGTACATGTATNCTTTATATTGCCCCAATCACAGTATATGCAAAATATCTTCAGTGCAAATATATTTAAAAAATGCAAAAAGCTCCATTTGAACTAAAGTTTTAAGTGATATTTAAGAAGATGTTCATCGTAGTTTAAGATACTGATTCTTCATTAGTTAATCAAGGTACAAGAAGTCCTTCACAGTAAATCCACCTCTGATATTTGTCTACACATCTGCTAAGTGCACGCATTTCACATCACATTGCACAGAAGCTTCTTGATTTCTCGGTGACCGTCTCATTGTGAGATGTTATTACAGGCATATCTGGTTCTGGCTCCGGGATTATTGTTCTCAAGTTCTTTTGCTTTGGCTAGGCACATGGCCGTCAATGCTGCAGTTGACATGCTGGTGTGCAGCACAGTGGGTATGGAGAATGTGCCCGCTGGGGTGTCTGACAAAAGCTGGTTCTTGGAAAGGCTTCCGGCACGCATGGCAAAGTTTTTTCTCTGAGAGAACCACTGGCTNCCCCTTCATGTTTAGCTGAAAAATAGTAACATTTGTCAGTGCTGCAAANCCCTAACTGAAATAAAGTCTGATATCAGACACACACTCCTCCCCAAAATAACAGCATTAATACAGAGAAGCTCCAAAATGGGAATATAGAACCCAAGAATTCATTATTAACTACCCAAATTTCATCAGTTCTATCATCTGACACCCGACAACTGTCTTCAACTGCCCCAAAACTTCTCATATTGTGCATTCTGTTGTTCAAATATAGGCGGGCATAATGCAGTACGATCTCTGAATGCACATAGGCTGGATGTCCCAGTGTTTCCTCAAGGCCAACATGGACAAAACTGAAATCGTAGTCTTCTCTCCCCTGTGCATCAGCTCGCCCCCCTCTATCACCATCTCCTCCACGGCACGGGTGTCATCCACACCTCCTCACTCTCCTTCACCCCCCATATCCACGCCCACACAATAAAAATATGAAACTTATTTTTTCTTCCTGTATGTAGAAACTATTTAACACATGAACAATACTTTGGCATCGATTTCTAACACATTGTAATTCTAGCAAACTCTCACATCCTAATGCAAGGGTCTGCAATAGGTCACGGAATGTCCCTGGACATGACCTGTAAACCGTGCTTATTTCTGTCTGCATAAGTATGAATATGTATTACATCTCTCCAGTCCTTCCCGCCACGCTCAAACCACCCTATGTAAGCTAGTCCTTATGTGTAATTATGCATCCTTGTTATTACCCCCCCTATCTCCCAGTAGTAACACCAGAATCACAATGATGAGCAAGATTAATACTCCAGACCTTAGTGGTCAATGGAAACACACTGAAAAAGAAGCTATTTGGGACTGGGCATAAACAGTATTATTAAACTGTAAAATAAGAATAAATTAAACATAATTACTAACCTTCTCATTCTTGTATATGATATTTTCTGCCCTTGCCAAGCCCAGTGCCATTTGAGAAATCCTTAAAGCGTGAACATGCTCCCTCATGGCCCCAGCCAAAAACGGGCTAAGAAGTTGCACAGACCAGCTTTCAGGTAACAGGTGTAATACACTGGAAGCATCAAATTCCATTGGATGGTTATTCAATAAGTCCACAGCGGCCACAGTCAGTGCATTGTCAGGTGTGGATGGAGTGAGGTAGCAGGAAAGGAGGAGTTGAAAAAGTCTCTTGCGGTAATGGGAATCGCGGTCCTGAGAGTTCCACACACAGTAACTCTCAGCCGCAGGAAAGTCTTTCAAGCGATGGACCAAGATTTCCAGAGCCTGCTCGTGCTCTTCCAGCTTTCCATGTAGTATTGCACGCTCCATGTGCATATCTGTGCCNTTGATTTTATCTGGTTCATGATAGGAAACAGAGAGGGGAGAGTAAGTAATCAATGCCCGTGATGATAACCTCTGTGTGTGTTTATTCTATGGCAGTTATGATATACAAACACTAATTATTTCACTCATTAAACAAAATCAACCATATATAAATTATATGTAAAGCACACAAAATATTGTAATGCTCTAGTGTACGTCTAAATCATAATGCAAGTGTGTATTTGGTGTAATCCTGGTAAATGTTGGGGTACACTAACCTATGAGGAAAAGGACCCTGTAGAGGCTGGACTGCTGCAACAGGTTCTGGAATCTTTGCCGCAGGTTTTCCTGTTCTGTTTGGTCAGTTGAGCTCAGTGAATTAAGGCGTAGAATTTCTTCAAGATACAGCACAGCCAGGTGTGTATGGTACTTTTCTTTCTGCATACACAGGAAGATACATTTGTCAGAACTACCAAAGGGCAAGTAAAAAGGAATACTATTGCATAGTACTATTTCATTATTTGAAGTAAAATATAAATACTCCCGATTCTTATACTGCATTCAAACTACAAGATATAACCCAAATTTACATCTTGCATTTGGGATTTGTAGATNGAACTTATATTAGGAAATAATTCTTAATTATGACTATTTTAGTCATAATTGAAGTCCATTCCAATAAGACACTGTCATTAGACATGCTCATGTTTGGCAGCGGTAGGGCAATATCCATAGACCATTACCTGAATCTTTTGTTCCATTACTAAATATTCCAGGTAGATGAGTAAAGCCTTGCGATACTTGCCGAGATGACNCACAACATTTTCTGGACTGAAGCCATTTTGTAGGTGCTCCTCNGATGAGCGCTTGGTAAAAATTTGAACACCAATCTGCAAGATTCGATAGGGTGTTATTTTTCAGTCTATTCCAGAGAGAACACCACAAGTAAGAACATTAGTTTGTGTAAAAATACATATAAATATTTTCAGAACACAAATGCTGATCAATTAAATCTGTACATAACAAACAGCCAGTAACACATAGTTTTCAAAACTAAATGAGGCATGCATACATGTAATACATGTAATATTTTAGCAGACATCTAGTAAACAATGTTGTTGTTTTAAAGATTATTAAACAAGTATAACAACAAAACTAATGCTGACGATACACTTGAGATATATCGGGTGCAATGAGATATGCGACCGTCACTTGTCTGCTGCAGGCAGATTCAGGTTCATCGCTGGCGATTTCCTGTATTGTGCTAAATGCACACGCAGTGTATCTGCATTATGCATCTCACAAGTGTATGGCCAGCATAACTGTACACAGATGAAATACAAGCAGAAAAACTCATGTGCATTGCTATGTCAGCTATACACTATATATGTTTGCAGATGAGATGGACAAATTACTTTTAATAAAGCAATTTTTAATTGATAAGATAAAAGAAACTGAACAATGAAAGAAAATGAAGCTAGGTATAAAAGGCCAACGGTGCTATACAGTATTATTGTGCCTTGTGTAAGTGTTGAAAGTAATACATCAACTGATCCATATGGAATGACTAATTCCAGAACAAACTTTACATAAAATACATAAAATAGGAGATTCTCTGAACACAAACAACCAGATTCAGACTTTATATCATTTATTTTCTGAATAGATATTGTGCATTATTTTTATTGTTTTNTGTATACTGTGTCTTTGCCAATTTACAGTAACATTCCTGATTAAGCGTTTCTTATTTGAAACATAGATGTGGATTACTTGAGCAGCTAATTAAGTGTTTTAATTTACTGGCAGTTCCATGGAGACTTTCTCTGATAGAAGCATAAATAAATGGAGAAACATGTTAGAGATGCTAATGCTGTTTTATGCTATACGATTTAGCATTGTATTCTGTATAAACCGCTCCCTGCTATTCAGTTCCACCTAGGGTATTTCTGAAAAAGGGATTGCAGTGGACTTTTATCTGCCATTACTGGGATCACAGCTTTATTCCTTTCATATATGCACTGGATTAGAGTATCCCTTGGTGGACTTGGTACTCAGGGAAAGCTATTGCCTTCACAGATCCTATATGTGGAAGCCTTAATATGCTTGTATAGCATGAGAGATGCTTTATATGAGGCTATAGATCAGTAGAATAAATGAATACGTATATTCACTCTGTTTTAGTTCCAAAAGCGATTCAGTAAACATGCTGTTTAAGGTCACATTTAATGTTANAGGGAATAAACACAATATTACCCACCTTTTTAGAAAAATTTTTTCAATATATATGTGTATCTGGTTTTAGCAGATTAGTTACTCAACGCAAACCTCAGCTTCCGTATTTCACTCATTCAGGACATGCTTACTCAACAGGTGAAGATGCAGTAATGTATGCCCAAATAAACCATAAATATACTGAATATCATTTTCTGGACCATTCACTTATTTACAATTTCCCACAAACCTGCTCACTTTTCTGCAAAACCCAGTCTGCATAATGCCACACCAGCTGCTGGTCTTTGGAGAAGGTCAGGAAGTCCACAATATACTCAAACAGGTCAGGCCGTGTGTTGTCCTCCAGGTCACCATTTACAATTCTTACCCAAGTCTGTAGGAAAGAAAACGTTCAAAGCCATTCCATGCAATCTAACATTNTCCTTTAAAGCTGCTTGTTTTCAGCACTAGTATATATGGTGCATTGGTTTGTATGTATTTGCTCTGTCCACATGCCAAGTGATATTAACCATTTTAAATGTTTAACTNAAACGTCCTCCCAGTTGTCCAGTGGGAATTGGAGCATTGCTGGAAATGCAATGCTATGGACATCACCTGATCCTGTGTATGGGGGTGATACAATGCAGAAGTGCAGATGNTAAGTAGGGGCACCAGAAGGACTTCTGGGGGTTATTCCATTACCTAAATGAAATCAGTAACAAATACACAGTTGGTAAAATTACCTGAAGAGCAGTTGCATCCTGCTTGTTGTAATGGTACAGTAGACCAAGTGCAAAATATCTGTAATAAACAGACATAACAGAATACTTTTTAAAACATTTACGATACGTATGTGGTCAAAGTCAACAACTAGAACATTTTAACTGTACTTTCACAGGGTTTATAACTTNATTCATTAGAGGAACCGTCAACCCGATAACAACACTACTCACTTTTTGTGCTTTTCCAGCCAGGCTGCACTGTCTGTCATTTGACAAGCATTGTCCGAGACTAACAGATCCAGAAGGCTTTCATGATTGGCTTCTGCATACAGTTTCAACAAAGCCGTATCTATATCTTCTTGGAAACCATTTGCTACGTCTGTGCAGCGGATCTCACTTAGATAGCTCATGAGGAAACATTTGCATTTGGCCACCTTCTCCTGGTCTCCACGCGTCAGCTGAATGAGATCAGCGTATTCATGCAGGGGAGGGTGTTGTCGGATAAATGCAGAGGTTGANGGCAGTAGGAGAGGGTAGAGAGAGATGAGTTCTCGGATATCTAAATGACTGGTTCTGCAAAACAGCGATCAAATGAAGAATACATATATGAAAAACACAAAGAATAGGTTAATAATCTCTGCATTTCTGAACAAATTCTACGGACCTAATCCAGATCAGAAATGTGTCCGATCCAGATCAGAAATGTGTCCGATCCAGATCAGAAATGTGGGCGATTTCCATTCTGTAGAGCACATTTCATGAGCACACAAACACAAAGCAGACCTACAGCCTCAAAATCCAGACTTCTGTGCTGGTAGTCTTTCTGAGTGAGGGNCATACATCATTTACACTCAGTAGAAAGGGTGGTAAGAAAGTAAAGCTGGGAACCCACGTTTATCCCTGGCAGCAGAAGACATTTATCCCTCTTGATTTTTGCCACCACTCACTGTAGCAATAAGCAGTGGTGAGGAGGGAGGAAAGAAAGGTCCTACAGAAATTGCCTGCAATTGCCTATTGCAGTCAGTCATATACCTCATGTATATGTCTGCACTGACCGGCTGCTTACCGACAGAACAGTAAGGAGAACTAAAATGTGTGGGTGGTAAATAGGGGTTAAATGTGTGTGTGTGTGTGGGGTGTAGGTACAGGGTCCAATAATTGGACCCTACCCCACATTACAAGATTTAGTACCCTCTGGATAATCAATTGCATTTTCTAAACGATCAGATGTTCAGAGATGACCAGAGTCTTTCTGGGGCGATAATCTGATGTTTCGAAAATTTATCTGAGCCACACACTAGAAATATTATTNTNCCGACCACGATAATTGGTAAATTGGCACTTTTAGTCACAATGTGTGGCCAGCTTTACAGTAAGTGGTAGGTAAAGCACTTATGTGCATTCCAGCATTATAAATGTGTGTGTGATCACACATTATTAATAGACACAATGATATTATTCAAAGACACCTTACCGAAACAATTCTTTTGCTTCTAAAAACTGAAGCTGAGCAAATTGTATAAATCCAGCCTGTTGCAAGATTCTTCTGTACATAACCTGAGGAAAAATAACAGTTGTTACAGAACTTAATAATAAAGATATCAGCCACATGGAATTTAAAGGGTAACATAGCTTTACCATATGGGTTTAAAAGAGCTAACCACNGGGTTTTTAACAGATGGCTCAAGTCTAGTCAAGCCTCTCATTATTCCTGTGCTAGTACATTNATGGTGAACAGTGGGCATTTTAGAAGCAGAAGACATAGGTAAAGGTTTGCAATGGGTCATTTTTGAATTATTCATTTACATTTTATATTTTCTCTAGGATCAAAGGCATTCTTATACCAGAAAAAGTCCTTAGCAGGAAAAGGTTCTGCATTGCCAGCAATTAAAATATCTTTGACTAATGGGTAAACACAATATCATACCCTAAGAATGACAATCAGTAAGGAATACTGAGCAATGCGATTATATGACCCTAGTCAGATCAGGGGTTTTGTACACACTACAGTGATGTGGCCAGCTTTATGGTTCTGATAAAACACAAGCCCACATATATTTTTTTTTAACAATAAATGAAAAATAAATGAATGAACCTGGAATTTCTCTTTTGGAATATTCCTTCGTGCACCCTTAGCAAGAACAAGTGCTTCTTCTACCCTCTGATTACATAGAAGGTCCTGTATCTGTTTTTCCAAAGGCAAAGGAATTAAAACATACACTCCGTTACCAGTGGCTACGATAACCCTCCCTGTAAAAAACAGACAACGGAAATAAACACAGATTTCAACTGGGTGAATCCTAAAGAATAATTTACTACGCACTTATCAGCAAACATCTAGAACCATTATACAAATGTTCTGGTGGTTGCNAACTTTTGCTGGGAAAGAGATGTCNCNGGTAAACCTGGATGTAAAGCAGAATGAATAACATGCAGGGAAGCAATGCAAGGGACTTGTAGCAAGAATGAAAGACCATTACAACTAATGTGCTTCACATTCAGATTCTGATGATGGTGGAAATATTAATTCAAGAAGTGATGGTACTCATGGAAAAGAAAATATCTGTAGCTGACAGGTTCCATGACACCAGGGTTGCACAACGTATATCTACTGNTTGAATCAAAACTTTAAAATCCAGGGTTGCATGATACAAATAAGTTATTCTAATAGTTTATATTTAGGTGTCTGCCACTTACCCTCTATAAAATCGGTTGAAGTACCACTGACCAATCCAATTCTATCCTCCTTCCATTACTATGATCCTACTATTAGCACATCACCTCCTTATTTACAGTTTCCTCTTCCATCTAATATCGGACATGTTTAAAATATAAATATTTCTGGATGTTGTAA
>JABWIB010010697.1:10251-23327 GCA_016617825.1 Platyplectrum ornatum | reverse complement strand
ACATTGACTTGAGTATATACAGTATGTACAGGTCTACCAAACTGTGAGAAGGGATCATTTGAGAAAATTATTTATATAATATATAATTTGAGAACATATACATATATTTTTTTTCTTTTTGTCAACTTAATGGGAAGTGCAATGACATGCAACTGTATAATGCATACTATGTAGTGTGCCACTTTTCTGAACATATTNATTTGTGTGTGATAGTGATCCAGGCGGAGGGATTGAGATGTCGGAGTTTGTTAGAGAAGCCACTCCTCCAGTTGGATGCAGCTCGCGAAATTCCTATTCTGGGTTGGACCCGAGTAATCAGGTATACATTTTATTCTTGGGTAACATCGCTTACACTGAGCCGGGTAGCCTTGCATGTTTAAATGCGTTTTACATATGTTTTAAGATTGTTCATTTCTAATGTACTCCTTTTCTGCTCAGGTTGGGATGTCTCGCTATGGAGCCGCATCGGCAAGCAAAGGTATGGCTAAATNCGTATTAAGATAAACATAGGCAAATACTTCTTGATACCTAATAGTCCTTGATTTGTCCATGAGATAACAAACATTAATTAAACTGTGATTACGCTATATTTCTGACGACTGGTGCATATACAAGTTTTACATATAATAGTAAATTATGACTGGATTGAGATCTGAGTTTGATGTTCTCAAACTTGCCTTCATTTGTTGTGCATGGTTTATAATAAATAAGCTTTTCATATAGCTTGTGTGACCCATTTGACAGTGGCTCGTTGCTTCTAGTTATGAGTTTTTAAAATGTCATAACATGCTTTTTGGAAACTATAGGCACTGTACACAAAATATACCAAGTTGAAAGTGTTTAGGTGAGGTGCTGCCGCTGTNTTTAATTCTCCTGTCTTCCTATCCTGCATATATTCATTTCGTGAGTTGAAATGCACAAAGTATTGTACGGCACACAAAGAATTCTATGTGAAAACCACTAGGATTAGAGTTCTTTCAATGGAGAATAATTGCCTTTGCTGACTGTTCAAGTAACTAGTGTTTTCCAGGTTTGAATTGCACTTGATGTGTATCTGATCTTGTCAAGGACTTTTGTTGCCCTAATGGAACAAATAGAAGCATGTATCAGGAAGTGACCTTTGTTTGATTGCAGATTTAGAAGTAATTTCACCAATGAACACAATACTAATTTACCCAAACATTCTTCCATGATTAGCTGCCATTAAAAGCTCGAAATCTCTAAAAACCTGAAATCCAAAAGAGCAGGGTCAGAACGTGATAAACCCTGAATGCTAGTTTGCCATGGTGACCAGAGATTTGGACCTGGCTCCTGGGATAACATGGAGAGAGCTCAGGGGGGTAGTGAAGGAGTGGTTGTGGATTTTGATGTCGCTGACATGAGATTTACTAACCTGCAGAAGATGTTTCTCATAGCAACCTCTGGTATGTAATAGAAACGTGAGATCTAGAATCTGATTGGCTGCTATGGACAACATATCCACTTTTCCATTCCTTAGACCAAAAGAAGTCTTATACGTCTTGGTTATACATAGATATNACTGTAGTCTATGGTCATTTATGTCTACATCTGTAATATCCTGTGAATTTGTGACTGTGTCTCTCTCTCTNCAGGGGATACAGATGCTGCAAAGACCTCAGATGATATCAGTTTGAGCCTTGGNCAGAGTTACAGTTTGTGTAAAGAAGGAAGTGAAGACCAAGGTAACAACCTTATAATTAAGCAATAATTGACTGTTAATATTGCTAATGTGCGTCTTTCATAATGCTCAGCTGGATTAACCTTTTGCTTTCAAAAACCTTGCAATAAAGGCTGAAAATATAGAATAGTGAGGATCAAGGGTTTCTTACATATAAGGATGTTGTTGTGTTATACGTAAAATATACTACCTTAGAAAAAAAACACAGGAAAAGCTACTGCCATTTTCAATTGGTTGTTTTTTTTATCGTTGTGATTGTTGAACAGATGAAANTTTTATAGGAGTCAGAAAACACTAACACAACATTAGCGAGTGACCACTTGTGTACAGTGTTTATTGTCTGTCTGGATGCATGCAGCTGTATGTGGAATGTGCCACTGATTAATGCCTAAACTAGCGTAGATGTTGCACTGTGCAAAATGAGTCTCCAGAGAAATGAATTACAAATATTTGGATGACCAACAAAACAAAATAGCTCAGCATGCCATGTGTTAGTGTTTTATTCTTTTCGTCTCCCTTCTCCAGTCTGAGTACTGCTCTATGACCACTAGTGGGCAGCATAAGCTTCCAAACTTGTGCCAACTACAGTTACATGTGTGGCGAAAAATCCATAATAGCTGGAAAGTCTATTTTGCATCACTGTTTATATTTATCCATTTAAGGATGTTTGTTTCTACCTCATTCTGTAAATAACTATTATGTTCTAGCCTGTGAGACCCCTATATTAAGTCTGAATTGCATTTTTATTATTAATTATTATTTATTATTATTATTTTTGAACTTGTTAATCATGGCTAACAAGGAATTGATTTTAGGACACATACTGAATTGTGCCCTATTCATGTCATGTTCTGTATTGATGAGCATACACAATGCGCTTACACAATGCAGTTATATTGCATCTNTGAACAATACAGTAAAATACAGTACACTCTAGGTAGAAGAACCCAAGATCATTGACTCTGCACCATACATCTGCAATGGAAAGAGATTTGTTTTAATACTCTAATATTTAAGTGAGATTAGGCTGTTCTGCAGTCCCTTTGAACATGGTGTAAAGGTTTGTCTATATGGTATGTATTTGTGTATTAGGTAAGTTAATCATGACAATCCTTACGCATTATTCTTAATTTTGCTGTTTAACTGTAAAGCACCTCAGCAGTCAAATGATATTGGCTCACTTTTTAGATTGAGGATTCCATCTTTATTTTACTCTTATTATCTCTGCTACAGATTTGACTGTGGATCAGAAGCTTTTCCGCCTGGTCTCCAATGACTCCTTTGTCTCCATCCAGCCGTCTATATCCTCTGGAGGCAAGGACCTAAATAGAGACTTCAGTGACAAAGGTTCACTCGCCACACATAGTCACCATCACCACGTGGATCTATCACTGTCTAATGCCTGTGACACAGAAATGGCTTCACTTGTTCCATTGCATTCGCATTCATACAGGAAAGACCATAGACCTAGAGGTGTCCCAAGGACTTCAAGCTCTGCTGTTGCTTTTCCAGACACTTCCCTCACAGACTTTCAACTCTATCAGCAAAGGCGCGGGCTGGATCCTGTTAGTGAACTTGAAGCTTCCAAACCACATTCTGGGTCCAAAGATTCTCTCGTAGATAATGCTTGTGCTTCAGGGATTTTTCAGTTAGACTGTCTCAAAAGCAAAGGAGCCCAGCAGCTTTCTAGAAACGATAGCGTTAAACACATGAAGTCTGACAAAAGCATGGATAGCTTAAGGAGCCTGAGCACGAGGAGCAGTGGTTCCACAGAAAGCTACTGCAGCGGGACAGACCGGGACACAAACAGCACCATTAGCAGCTACAAAAGTGAGCAGACGAGTTCCACTCACGTGGAGAGCATCTTGTCTGAACACGAGGACGCCAGCGTTGTGAGGAGAGGCCTTTGTAGTGACCCAGAGGAGGAGCACAGTTCAGCCACTGATAAAAGGACTAGTAGTGTTCGAACCGCCGTAGAACGAAATCCCTCTCAGAAAGCCAAGGATGCCAACACGTCTGATGATGTGCAAAGTCCTCGGGGTCTTAGCTCGTCAGCATCCGAGGAAGCAAACAAGAACCCCCATGCAAACGAACTAACCGCNCAAGCGGACTGGTTGCCTGGGAAGCTCTCGGTAAATCACGACGACTCTGGTGAGAAACCAGTGATTTTAGTAGACTTAAGATCGTTCAAGGAAACGGGTATCAAACACCGGGATAGTGANGTACGACCCAAATCATCCAGTTTAATACACAGGACGTCGTCCTCTCATAAATCCTGCAGGAGGCGGTCAGGTAAAAAAAGAGCCAGCAGCTTTGACGCCAGTAGGCACAAAGAATATGTCTCCTTTCAAGGCATAGCCGATACCAAACCTCACAGCACTGGGTTTTGTCATGACGAGGATTCTAGCGACCAAAGTGACTTGAGCAGGACCTCAAGTGTGCAGTCAGCCCACCGTTTTAGCAGCGATAGCTCTTCCAGCACTACNTCCCATTCATGCCAGTCTCCCGAGGCCAGATACACTGCTCTGAGAACAAAATATCACATCAAAGACAAAAGAGCAGACTCTCATCGAACTCACCTAACCTGCGAAGGCAGCAGCAAAAAGCGCTCTAACCGCAGAACTTCCGGCGCAAGTGGTACAAAGAGCCGCGCCAGGGTGTTAAGCCTGGACAGCGGCACTGTAGTTAGCTTGGGTGATCCAAACAGACTGGCAGCCCCTGAAAGTATAAAACCATTAACCACTTCAAAGTCAGATCTAGAAGCCAAAGAGGGGGAAGTTCTAGATCAGCTCTCTTTACTAGGCCGGGCATCACAGTTGGAATCTGTGACTCGCTCGAGAAATAGTTTGCCAAGCCAGGTTACATTTCAAGATGTAGAAGAGAGAGAATCCACTGTTATAGGTATGTAACAAGGCGCACACTTGCATTTTTTTTATTACTGGAAGACCTGTGTATATGATCCCTTTGCCTTTGTAGTGTATAATGTATGAAGGTGTTATCGGTTGTAACCCCCCATTCACTTGACAGAGAATGCTATGTGTTTGTATTGTGTTTTGGGTGGTGGCTCTGAACTTTCTATTTTGTTTAGAATTCTGAGCGTTCTACAATGCAGTGTACATTTTCTAATATGCACTTGTAATACATAACGTTTGTGTTGCAGGTTTCTCTTTATACATGTATGTCTTCTAATCTTCCCCCTTGCATGCAGGGCCTCTACTAGTTTCAAAAATTGCTGTCATCTAATCGGTCTAGTTTTAAATGATTAATAGCATTGCTCGTTGGATGAAACATTTTTTATTTTATGTTCTGTTTAATTCTGAAATTCCTGAAGATGTTCCATTGGCAATCATATAACCAATACTGAATGATGTTATGGCAAATGATTCACTTAAATTCAGTTGGCATTGATTAATAAGTCTCTTANATCATCTCTGGAAATGCCATGCATGCACCTACTCAGGCTCTTAGAGAAATCTGCAACATGGAGGTAGACGCACGTGCTCCGGGTCCTTNCTTTCAAATGTTGATTTGTTTATATGGCACCAACATGAACTGTCTGTGATTTTCTTTTTTCCATTTTTTTTTNTTTTCTTAAATAAATAGAAAAGTTATTGTTTTTTCCCACCATTGCATTTTAAAAGGTGGTTTTCCCTGGTTCTCATGTTAACCAAACTCTGGCCGATCTGGTACCTCCAGGTAAAACGGAGTCCCAGCATCCTTTGTCGAGAATCAACTGTGTCTATGCAGTTAAAGCATGTTGGCGCTCATACCTTGACCACGCTTGAAGAGCCACAGGTTGCCTACCCTGAGCGAGAGCATGTTGGGAATTGTAGTTTTATGAAACAAGCAGACCTGCTTGATGGGAAGACTTGGGCATGTTTTCCTTGGAGCCATTAGCTGACTCTTTTCTGTGCAGATGTGAGATTTCTCAGTGCTTGTGTGGCAGTGTTTAAACTTCTTGCCAGCGTTAAAGATTGTTTGTCCCTTTTAATGTATAATGCGTTGCCCAATGCACTGTTGCTGAAGGCACCCTGCTTTTCCTATATCCAGTATGAAGGAATACAGTGATGCAGAGCTTCAATCAAGCATAAAAGACACATACATTCTCCCTACCTTACGTCTTTATAGCAAGTGAATTGGCTAGGTCAGGCTTGTCCAACCTGCGGCCCTCCAGGTGTTGCAAAACTACAATTCCCAGCATGCTTTAACTGCTTAGACAGTTTATTCCTAACAAAGCATGCTGGGACTTGTAGTTTTGCAACACCTGGAGGGCCGCAGGTTGGACAAGCCTGGGCTAGGTAGAGAAGGCATTTCTCAGTATAAAGGGGATAACATGGTTGGATACTCGTTATCACTATAGGGATGCACAAAGAAAATTGCCTGTTATACCACCTGCAATGCTCTTTGATAGNAAATAATGAATGTTTATTGTTGCANCAGCTTAGACCAAAAATAAAAAAAATAGGTTAAAATGTTGCAAAGAGTTTATAAGTTGTCCAGACTGGTCTTCTCTGATTTTGAACTTAAATATTTAACTATTTCTTTTAAGAAGGTAAAATAACAAACGTGCATGGTCATTCAGCAGGAAGCTTTCCTCTACCTTTATTCTACATAGACATAACACTGTATCACACCTGTCATATACAGGCACACACTAGCTGTACTGCAGGATGACGCACCTCCTTGCTAGGGTTGTTGCTTTATTGCCTGTAATGGAGCAAAAGGNTAAAGTAGGCACTAGGACAGGACTAGCTAATGTCTCCATGTTTACTGAGCTGCAGGAATGGAGAAGTGGATATTCTCTCCATCTCTTTATTTTCATTAAGCCCAGGGGTGACCATACATTGTCCAGAATGCAGGTGTTGGCAATGTCACTACAGGTAACTTCGTTTCACACCAAGAGTCACAGGTTGGCCTGGCCTGGTCTACGGCCATGATGGGTCTTCTGTGGAGGTATATGTTACCTTAAGTTCTTCTTAAAAATTTCTTTTTCCAGGTGCTGTCATTGTTGAGTGGTTAGTCCCAAGCTTCTCATTAATAGTAAAGAGCAAGCGAATGCACTTCACTGCGTTTATTTCTCATTTTGACAGGATGTTTAGCTTTATACTTATTTACAGTGTTTATTACTTACATTGCAAACAGTGTTGTTTTTGTAATTTCTAACATTATGCTGAAGAAAAANACATCCACATATTGTGTTTCATTGGATCTAAGTGTATTTCATNGATTAATAACCAAACTGGAATTAGGATGAAATCTGTTATCCTTANATTGGTTTTGTTTGTGGTATTACTATAGAACGCATTCATTTTTTTTTCCTAGGTGTTTTTTTCTTTTATCCTGATGAAAGCATTTAGTAATATGGAATATAATGCGTAATTTTGACTTGATATGAGGACCGCAAAGTACCACAGGGCTGATCCAGGGTTTAGCAGTATGGTCTAAAGAGGTAGAAGAAGTGTAGATCTGGGTAATGCCATTTTGAACTGTAAGGGGCAAATATGAACAATGAAAGCACAATTAGAGTTAAGTTTCCTAGTCCAACTCTAATCNACAGATTACTTGCTGTGCTACAGAAAAACCAAAGTGATTTTCCTGCAAGAAAATAATTCATGTTAATTTGCACCGCTCACGTTACACAGTGGTGTTGCTCAGGTGCACACTTGCACATGTTTTGCCTTTGTAAAAGAAAAAAAACAAACCAAATATGCAACTCTAGATCAGCTGCCACATGCCCAATTCAAGCATGTTTGACCACTTAAAAACACCTGGGCCTTCACATGGGGATGGTACTGTTATTATCTACCGACTGTCAAGGAATAAGATTAATTCCAGATACAGTATCTTTTGGCTGGTGACCCTTTGGGTTACTTTGGCATTAATTCTATTGAATGCTGTTAATAAGTTATACACACACCTCATCCCATGATGTTCCTTGGTTACCAGATTCCAAGAATCCCCTTTATAAGGCTGATACACACAGGTGGGGCTCTATTGAGAGAATATACTGGCGATCCTACACTCGATCCTACACGCTTGTATATCCTAGAATAGATGCAAGTTATTTGGTTTAGATAGTCTTATTTATTTTTTTTTTATTTTTACTACTATAATTATTACTATTATTTTCATTATTACTATTAGAGTTGTGGTATTTTTTCTTTTGACCTGAAGTCTCTGTCTTGCTGCCGCAGCCCATACTGGCGAGGAGACTGTAACATTTCGGCGTGAACGCAGTACATTTAGGCGCCAGGCTGTACGGCGCCGACACAATGCAGGGAGCAATCCCACTCCTCCCGCATCTCTCATCGGATCACCCCTCAGGTATGGTATTCCAACCTCCACCATACTGCATGCTGCAGCCTTCTAACCACTCACCCTGAGCTTCCTGAGCCCAATGTTTCCTTCTCTTTTTCTCCTGATACTTTTCTACTATTCTATGTTGACTGTGCATGACCACGAGCATGTGAGATGCATGTCTGTTCAATCACACGTGTCTAATACTGGAAATGCACTATACGACATACATGGCATTGCTTAATGATNTAAGTGTAATAACACATAGTATAAGAAAGTAGTTGGTTATACTGCTTTAGAAGACACATTATAATGACAGCATGCAAATCTTACTANAGGGAAATCCAGTTGAATAGAATACCTTCTGTAGCCATTATGTAGACTTACCTTATCTTTGACGTTTGCATTTTTGCCATTGTTAAATTATTCATTCACCCACACAGCTATTCCGTGCAGCGTTGTCTGTGTCTATATAGACCTACAGCCTACATGTACCTACAGACATTNTTACACTGTTCCATCCTGAATGGAAATCCTAATAATGTAACTACAGGCCAATCTGGTTCATGTACCAGACGGGTGCAGTTACACTGAGGTGAACTGATTCGCGCCTCTGCTGATGTGGCTGGATCCATAGGGCCGAGTGAGACGGGTGGAGGACACGAATCGTGGGTGTTTGACAAGCTCTGTCTGCATGTATGGCGAAGNGCGTGGGAGTACGAGCCAGTTTCAAATTGCATCGTAATTATGCATCTAAGTGGCCTTTGTAATTATATATTGCATTTAGATACTCTTATGGTACTTTGCCACCATGCCAATGATTTACCCAAGCCTATGGCCAATTGTACCACTAAACTTCTTAGTTGCGTCCTAGCTGAAACGACCCACTGGTAGACATACTCCTTGCTTATTTTCTTGGCTCACAGAAGACCTTCGCTCCATATGTAACCTAAGGAAACTAGTAATACTAATACTTTCATTGGTTTTAATCGTAGATGTAGGGGATTTCTCATTGATCTTGATTCACTTGCCCCCTTTAATGTCTTCCCAATAATTGTTTTTTTTGTAGCCTTCAAGATGGTCATCAAGGCCAGCAGCCATCAACCCAGGTCAAAGTCCAGTCCCGTCCCCCTTCCCAGGCTGCAGTGCTCAGCGCTAGCGCCTCCTTGCTGGTGAGAAATGGGAGTGTCCACTTAGAAGCGTCTCATGACAATGCATCTGCCGTAGGCAATAGCAGTTTGCAGGATGAACTTGGTATGCAGGCCTTATGTAACCTTGGTGACATGGAAGTTTTAATGCAGCACATTTTGGGTAATGATGCAGTTCACTTATCTTGTTTTCATTTCAGAACCGTGTAAATGTGGAGATGTTCTAGTTGACCATTTTAACCATCCTTTTTTTTTTCCTCCCCCTATTTATTTAATCTCATATTAGTTGATTGATTTTTCTCTCTCCTGACAGGTCCCAGGTCCTAACATCAGAGCATAACTTCATCACTAACAATCCACATTTATTTCAGTGATCTATATGTGATTGGCTGCTCAGGCTTAACCTTGTTTACCNCCCTATTCATATAAGAATAGAACAGATGCTGACTTTGTGGCAGATTATATGATTACATGGTAAATTGTAAATGTTACATACAAATGCACACGTGTATTTTCTTGCTTTACTTTCCTATGCTTGTTGCTCATCGTGTCTCGCTAACTATGTTGGTGCCATATAAATGTTTTTTATAGTCCATGTATATTGCATTTAAATTTGTTCAGTTATTAATGTTACTTTAATGAGTTTACAGCTCTGTGAATTAAACATGGCTTCTAATGGTTATCAACCTGAGGTCCCCTTTATTAACCCCTAAATGAATTTATGCAGCCTGCCTGTGAAGTAAGGCTATGTGTCGTCTANGCATTACTACTGTGTGTGTATAATTAAGCTTAATAAATAGATTTACAGCAATGTGACACATAATCTGAACACGGTACAATGGTTAGGTCAAAGTGCCTTGCGTTCTCTGTTCTNCCTGTGCTCCTTTGCAGTTCTTTCCCCTGTACAATATGTTGTGTCAGAAAGATCTTCCTTCCTCATGTCAGAAATTTTATGTCCTTCATCAATGTGACATTATGTAAACATAATAAGTGACAACACTGCAGAGATTGAGGAATGCTAGCTAGATAGATGAAGTGGTCATGTCAATCCCATATCAATCCATCTNGCACTCGCCTGACCCTTGCACAGTTGTAGTGGATGCATAACGTTATTTTTCCCCTTATACCTAATATTGCTCTAGGCATTGGCTTGGTGCTTTCAGTGCATATAGTGAACTAACCAACATGTTCATCTTGCATCTTATACCCCGTTCACAAAGAAGTCTATTACCCGGGTAATTCAGTCAACTTCTCTTACTACNAACTACCCTGGTTCAGTGTGAACGGTGTTGACCAGGGTAGTTTGTGAATTACCAGGGTAATTCAGATCCACAGCTAACAACCCTGCTCATTAAAANCAGATTTACCAGGGTAGNCTGTGTCAACGGGGTATTAATTTCTTTTAACTTTTTCATTCCCCAAAAACTAAAATATACCATAGAAAAATAAACATATACTATTTTGCAATTTCTTTGCTATTTGTTATTGAGTAAATGACCTAATTATCCTAAGAGCAGGTTGTCTCTGCTACTTCACTACAGCTAGAAGCAAAAGTAATCAGCTCAACGCTTTCTTGTGTGTGTTAGNTCAGGCTGTAGCTGCATAACAAAGTTCCTAAAATACTTTGAGAGTGATGTTTCTGGGTTTTGTGGTAAACAAACTAGACAAACTATTCATTTTTACCCACAGGCGTGTCTGTTGTATAGTAAAAGCAGCTGCTTTAGTGTTATGAGCCAATAATCGCGGNAACACACTGTATTTCTTTTTATTATTGTGAACATTTTGAAAGTTTCACATAATTATTAAATACCTTTATCATTTTTATTTTTTGCAATTATTTTTCCCAATATTTTGCCATGTACAGAGATGTATGGGAGGTTTATAAACCTATTGACCTTTTTATTATTAACATGTTAAATGTTCTTGATGGTGTCCTCACATGCAACTTTTGGTGTGCGGTACAATGCAAAAAAGAGTAATATTTAGATCTTTGTCCCCATTATTTTAGAGGGTAACTTTTTGATTTATGAAGGCTGAAGCGGGGTACACACTGGGGGTTTTCTGCAGATAATTGTGCATCTCGTGGTGCAGCTATGCTGCTGAATTGTATTAAACAGCATCCGGTCATTTTTTGGGGGATGGGGGAGCTCCTAATTTTTGCAGTCAATGATGGAATGATATGTTCTGTGTTATTGTGTTCACAATGTAGCAGAACTGCATGATGGGAACAAATTTAGAATGCTCCAGCTGGGAATTGTTGGTGTGCACTCTATAACATTGGGTATATAATTCTTTTCTAAAACAGTAACAATGTCTGGTCAGAACAAGCAGTTTGTACCCTGCTCTGCTTAAGTATTATGAATTATTCTTTCTCCCCTATTAAAATAAATGAATAAGTCTTAAAATGTTGTGTTAAAAGTGCATAGTAAAATGGTTGCATGTGTGGGCACCTCGTTATTTATTATTACATGCTGATATAGCTTTGTGTGTATAGTTTGGTTTTAGAGTATAAGCTGCATAATAGACTTGTTTGAGATCATTTAACCAGCTCCGTGCAATTTTTCTTTTCTCTCTCCAACCTCTTCAGGTAAATTCACCCCATCTCTGTATGAAACTGGTGGCTGTGACATGTCACTAGTGAATTTTGAGCCTGCTGCAAGGAGGACATCCAATAACCTCTGGTTTGTATTTCTACATTGCATATGTTGGAAGTTGATAACAAGATTGTACTTTGAAAGTGTGTTGATGCCTAATGTGTATCCTAAGCAGACAATCGCATCCTTTTATACTGTGTTTCCCTGATAATTAGACCTACTCCGAAAATAAGCCCTACCCTAATTTTTGTAAAAACTGGGCAAAATAAGCAGGACTGTTTATACAAATCTCTGTCAATGTTAATTAAAATAAGACCTACCCCTAAAATAAGCCCAATGGTGTTTTTTTGGACCCCAAAAAATAATAAGACAGTCTCTTATTATTGGGGAAACACGGTAGATAATTTGTGTCCGAGGTATCACATTTATTACTACTAGCATACTAGAGCTGGTGTGAAGTCTACACTACCTCTTTAAGGTGTAGACTTAAGCAGTCTCACCAAAGTCACACAGTGTAATGCAGCATTCATTATGAATGTCTTGTGTGTCCCAACAATAATGGGCGACGGTCAGGTCAGATATATGCATTGAAAATGAGGAATGGATGCTGCCAAGTTTTATACTTACTAACAAGGCATTTTGAAAAATTCTCTTTTTTTTTATTGTACAATATTACAACACATCTGGCCAGATGCAATTGCTCCGAAACACGAATCACACCCAATTATCTTACTAAGAATCCAGAGATAGTGGAAGTTATAACAGTCATGAGTTGACTAATCTCTTCCCTTTTCATGTCAAACTCTGCTCACTAATTTTTTATATGTTCATATCCTTTCCTATCAAAATATTTGTTACTATATTAGAAATGAACAAAAACCATAAGCAACAACATTTTCATGCAATGTTTTAAAAATGAAAAGTAAATATATCTGCAGAAGTTGATATTTGACATAAAAGGGGATTTTTATTTCTGTTACAGTGACACCGACTCCCATGTATCAAGTTCTACCTCAGTTCGATTCTACCCACATGATCTAGTAAGATTCTTTTGTTTAATTACTTTACGAACAAAGTGAATTTATACATTTGTTAAGGGGCTTTAGTGCTTATTGCTAGATTTTTACTCTGTCCTTAGATCAATAATGTACATTCCGATTTTAGTTGTCAAAAAACAAACAAAATATTTAGGGCAATATTTACTAGACTGTGGGAAAGGGAAAGTTGAGATGTTGCCGTATCAACCAATCAGATTCTACCTCTCACTCCCATATCCGATACTGGAAAATGTCGGCTAGAATCTGTTTTGGTTGGTATGAGCAACATCTCCAGTTATTC
>JABWIB010010691.1:1802-12971 GCA_016617825.1 Platyplectrum ornatum | reverse complement strand
CCTGCCACCACAGCAGGAATTGGTACTATGGGTTGCTTGGGTTCAGAAAAGGAGCCTATTTTTTCAGATACTTTTATGCCGCGTTCAGATTGCCTGCGGGCAAAAAGCCGCAGGTAGAGCCGTCGTTGAAAGCCGACGAAATCGGCGGCTTCCAGCAAAAAATCTTCCAGAAACCAAGGGCTTTACAGTGAAGCCGGCGTCCTGTCTGTAGGGGAGGGAACCTAAAAAGACTGTGATCGTAATGATCACATGTCTTTTTAGGCAAATCGCCTCCCCTCATACGCGTTCACTTTGCTTTAAGAAAGCCGGCAAGCCGGCGAAATGCCTTCTTTTTCGGCGGCTCTGGAAGCCGCCGATCCTCAGGCGCCGTTTTCAAAAGGCATCGTTCAGATTGCCTTCAAACGGCGCCTTTTCCACTAGAGCCGCCGTTTTCACTGAAAACTGCAGCGTTCTTAGGCGATCTGAACGGGGTATTATTGAGTATTTAACTTGTGACACCAGTATGTGCCTGGATCCCACTGTCTGCCACCTGTATGTGACAGGATGTGTACCATCCCTTGCTAAATGCCTGTAAAAAGATTGGCTAAATCCTGATCTACTCCTGCACCTCTTACTGACTCCTCCCATTTCACTGTAGGAGGGGTCTAGCTGCCACCACTAGGCTCCAAGAACCACTACTTCTGGGTATCCACTGATATGGCTGCTGCTGCCCCTTTGTTGGTATCTGGTTGATTTACCATTGAACTGCTTAATCACAGCACATTGGTTCACTCAGGACAGCTGGGGAAAGGATTAGAGTTTAGATCTTATCTGATTGTCACAGGATACAGTGATACATATAGTGTGATGTATATTGGCTAGAACCCTTACAAGGACTAACACACTAGTATGAGGAACTAGTGAGCAGAATACTTCTCACTGGCATTTGGTGATGGAATACCATAAGTGTGCAGTGGAAGGTCTTATACATGAAATATCATCACTGGAGTTACCTTGCAATCAGACAGGACTAGTCTTGTAGCTTTTTTATATATATAGTGCTGGATAATAGGATCAATTTACCATAGATATGACAGACATCAACTTTCAGTAACAGCATTTTACATATAACATGTCTGCAACATGAGCTCCATTGGTCAACAATCTTTCTCATGCAGAACTTTCCTGGAAGAGCACATGTCAAATACTATCAGTGTTGCCAACTTTTGCAGGTATTTCAGGGAGATTGTGACAGGCGCTGCACAAAAGGGGTGTAACTTGTGCCACCAAAGGGGTGTGTCCTGTGTGTAGCTCCACCCATGGGTGTGTCTAGCTTGGCCATGAGAACTATTTCACAATAAATATAGCAGCATCAGTATTTATTATTTTTTAATTTTCAGTAAATAATCACTTTCATTATCTCTATAGAAATAGGACACAATGTATGAATTCTATCATCATAACACAATGTCTTCTTCAACTGAATGAGCATCAGGGAGATTATCCAGCACTTCAGGGAGTCAGGGAGATCACCCACTTTTCAGGGAGTCTCCCTGATATTCAGGGAGAGTTGGCAACCATGAACACTATACAAGTAAGTAGAGGCATATACAGCAGTCAAACAACACACGTTATCTAAACACATTGCCATCTGCTGTCCCTCCAAGGTAATTGCATGCATATGAATAAACCACAGTCTGTTGCACATATTCCAACACTCACATCAGATGTCATGGCCTTTCTCATGCAAGGTTATAGCATTTTATATACTGTTCTGACACAGTATATATACTTTTCTGGACATCTTGGAACCCTTTCTCTAGCTGGCTCCAAGATGTCCAATCTTACATATTGATCCCAATATCAGGATGTCAAAAGTTTACAAATTTGGTCTTAACTTAATTAATCACAATTCAGTCTGTGAGCCTCCAATTTAATTAACCATGTCTTAGGGGCTTAGGGGATTTGGACCAATGGCCTCACTGTTGGGCCCACACTCACAGGAAAATACATCATTAGCATATGACTTCCTGAAATTGCAGGCTGGGGAAATGAGGTTCAGCAGGTATTAGAAAGTTGCACGTGACATCCTAAATTGTGCCATCCACTGTGTGTGGTCAAATGCTTCCAGTTTGCATAAAAGCCTCACCATAGCTCTTTTCCACATGCTTTGTTTAGTCATGCTGGTAATATTTAGGATGGAAGACATGCTGGACATCAAGACCATTCTACGTAAATGCTGGTGCTGTGCATCTGCCGTCTCCTGCAGATGATGAGCCTCAGTCTTATTGCTGACAAGGCTGAAGGCTGTAGAGTGTCAGCATGTTGATATAACTCTGATTTGCTGCAAAAAACAGCAATAACAGCCATTATTACACTTTAAATGACATCACTTTTTACAGCCAATCACAGCTCATTTTCTGAGTAATGACGTGTACTGGTTACAAAAAAGCTGTCTACAATGGGGCTGTCTACAATGGGGAAGATTCGCGCCTCTGCGACTCCGCTAATTAGTAGCGCAGCCTGCACCATGTCTGCAGCCGCAAAAAACTCTGAATCAGGTCCAATGTGAACAGTGCAGAGCCAGCTTTTTCAGCTAATGTGAACATTCCTTTATTCACAACCCAAACAATTTCAGGCTCTAACCCCGGCTTTTTCAAGGGCTGGTAATCTGAACGTGGCACAGGAGATTATGTGACCAATATGTGTTATAACATATGCAGCAGTGGTCGAAGAGGAAATTTAGAAGTGGGGGTATGAAAACACTGAATATAACAGAAGTNAATGGAGATTTGTAATATTTTAATTACATCAGTGGGAGAAGTGCCGGTATGGCATACCCCCGTATACACCCCCACTTCGAGCCCTGATATGCAGGGTAAAATAGTAGGAATATTTTAATATCGATAATGGTGTAATTGGGTATTTCATGATATTCTAGAGTTCTTTGTTAAGTCTGTCCCATTCTATATATACCACCTAAAATGCTATAAAAATCTTATGTACAATATATAGAGAACTAGGTGCCAAATGGAAAAGCTAAAATGATTAGTGAAAGAATATTGTATAAACAATATAACATAACTATTATAAGTAGGGAAAAGCCACGAGAGACCCAGGCACCAAATGTTTAAATCAAATGATAAATGCAAAACAGTTTATTATAATCAGTCAAATTATTTTGACAACATAAAGCAACACACAGAACTGTTTGTGACAGTATTTATGGGGATACTAAGGGAACAGAACTGTTTAACTTTCCAAGGACAGAAAATCAAGATGACAGCTGGCCCAGGGTGGGGGTGGCTAAGAAGGATGCATAAAGCCAGCTAATCCAGAATAAAAATAGACAGTCACTGTGCTCAATGATAATAAGAAGAATATAAAGGCTACTGCAAAGGACACACTTCTAAGAAGACAGCAGTTTTACTGAAAAAAGATTCTACTTGGATATTGAGCAAAACAGACTCCTCTCTTAATAAAGTTGCAGCTAATACAGTTTAGAAGACTTCTCCTTAACACTGAGGATACTTGAGAAAATACAACTAATGACATGGAAACTGAGATAAAGGACTGTGATGCAACAGAGAAAACTCCTGAGACTAATGAGAATATTACATCTGATAGTCTGGATGATGAAGCAGTAAAAACAGGTAAAGAATCAATTGAAAGAGGGAATGAGGCAAGTGTGGATGAAGATGTGGCAGCTAAAACAGAGGAAGATATTTTAATTTCCAATCCAGTGGAAATAAAAACATCTCAATTAAAGACAACTGAACAACACCCAGAAACGGTTTCAGGAGACAATGAAGGCGTTCCATCAAATCAAGGGCAGACAGCAAAAGATTCAGCTGACTGTAACACAGAAACACACGAAGAAGAAGAAGCAGCAGCAAGATTTTTGACAGATCAAGAAGGCACTGTTCAGCAACCTCAATCTCTAAGCGTCACAGAGACACCAGAGAGTGAAAATCAACACAGCAGAATTTCAACAGCAAGGTAATACATGCTGCAATCACACATGAGGTGAGTGAGATTTGAAAGTGGGGATGTTGCCCATAGCAACCAATCAAATTCAAGCTCTCAATTTCATTTTACACACTGGAGAAAGTAAACTCAACTTTGGTTGCTATGGGCAACATCCTCACTTTTTAATCTCACTGCAATCTCGCCACATAGTAAATTGTGTCTAATTGTGATATGCTAAATAATTAGCTTCAATATCTACATATCACCACTCACACATGCTTATTTGGTTACCCCTGGGATATACACACACACATAATTTTTTGTTATACTCTATAACACTATCTTTTCCATACTCTTGCCAGGTGCCTGTTAGTACTAAAGGGCATATAATTATCTGTAGACATCATTTAGTACTGTTGTACTAACTGTGAACAACTGTATTTTAACTTTAGGTTATATGCTGAGACTTTTTTTTTTATTTCACTTATTAGCATTTTAATAGTCCCAGTGACCCTCTTCATACTTTCCAACATTTACCTGGGCAAGATCTATGCAAAAAACAAGCTTGGAAACCCTTTCTTGATATAATCCTATATTCACTCTTAGATTGGCTCAGTGAAATTAAGCTAAATGTGAGTGTTTTTATGAAAGAAAAATCCTTAAAACCCAGCTAAGCTGTCAGATGTAACAGGACTCTCCTTTTATTGCTATTGTCAGTTACTGAAATGTGGGGAGAANCAACTTTGCCAGAACTTTGACATGATTTTCTAAACGTCCTTACAAGGATAGTGTATTTGGTGCTAAGGAGATTCCTTTCATGTTACCACAATGATGTTACTTAAAATAACCATGAGACAGCTACAGGTTTGTATGACAAATATATGATTCACAGCTTTAAAGTCTAAGATTGAACAACTTTGCTGTTGCAGTTTGCAATATTTCTCCAATATTTGCCCTGCTGCAAAAGTAGCCAGTGTGTCTAAAGCTGGCCATCCACTATCGATAAAAATCGTTGTAGTGGATGGCCACTTAAAAAAAGTTTTTTTTATTTAATGGGCACCACTAAAACGATATCTATGGAAAATCGCCCTGTTTATCTGTACCAATTTCCACTAGAACAATATTGTTCTAGTGGAAGCCAAGCTTAATTCTGGAGTTCCTGAGGAGAGAGAAAGAATACAGACCCCATTCATTAGACCCAACTCAAGGTTGTAAGACCTCCAGCTCTCCAGAAAGCAGGCTGGTTATTGCAGTACCTGTGTGAGTTATAAAGATTTCAGGGTAAACTTCCAGTGTCTCTTTGAGATAGGAAGCTTCTTCTGAGTTACACACAAAATGTTGCTAATTGAGTTTTATTTGTCTTGCACACTTATTTCTGCAAACTTAGGCAGGGTTGCCTATTACTGCTTATATAAAACTAAAGTGAAATTAGTTTAATTTGAATAAAATTGGCTGCATTTCTTTTTCACTTGCAGAACAAATGCCAGCACAGTATACTACACTATGATATACTGTATTGTGAAATTTGTAGTTACGCTTTGTGTAAATATAGTAATGAATTTAATAAGTTATCAAATCAAAGTTTAGTTTGGTATCCTTTTTTTAGTAATTCTGTAGCAAAAAACTGTAGCAATTATGTACATAGCATTGGCATTAAATAGTAATGCAATCGTGCAGTAAAGGTTGTGGAGTGATGCCATCAGCATCTTCCTACACTAAGACATGACCTATGGCTGGTGCAACTGTTTTGCATACTTGTGCTTTTGATTAGGGACACCCTTACTATACATTGACTATGTCAATACATCCAGATGTAAAAATATACACAATCTATAGATTGGAGAGTGACAACCCCCACTCTGCACTCCTCCACTTCAGTCCAACATCTTGATTTAGATACTAGTCCCAACTCTATTCAGTTAATATACGTAATATATAATATACAAATCAAAGACAAGCTGGCTTTTAAAGACACATGGAAGAAATAAATAACATTAGAATATGCAGCCGGTTAGGTTCTATAAATTAGGAGTGATACCTTTATTGACTAACCAGAAACGGTTTTAAATGAATGACTGTAAAAAGAGCACAACATTTAAGAAATGTGACCTATGGGGCAACTCCAGCAGCAGGAAAATTGCCCTTTCTGTAAAATTACCTCTCACCCCACAGGTTGGGGCTGTGAACATTACTGTACATTTTCCAACCTTAATATAATAACAGAAAGATGGCTTACAAGAGTAGACACTGCCTAACACCCTCTACGTTTACATTGGGAATGTGATTTCACTCCTGCTCCCTTCACTGGAAGCAACCATTGTACATTAACAATTTTACTTTATTTCCCTTTCCTTAAAAGTATAAGCTGTAAAAATCTTCAACCCAATTTCTTTCAATGTGGCTGTGATCTGTCATTCACCACAGCAGACACTTAATTCTCTGCATGGCTTCTTCATTCCTTTTCCCAACCATTGTTATAGGCGATTTCAAACATGTTACATAATCTGTGTAACAACTCCTATGTCTAGTCTCTAACTTGTAGTCACCTCATATGGCAGTATCTCTCATTTACCAGGCCTTGGTCACTGCCGTATATCAAGTGTACCCAGGGCTGCCAAGAGAAATTCTGGGTCCTGGTACTGCAACTTCATATTTAATGATTACAATTGTCTTGCTGCCACGCCATTGCCATACACCTTTTCACACCATTGAGGGCATGACTGTGGCCCCTTGAATGCTTACCTTGAAAGTTTAAAGCACTGGATCTTCAGAAACAAAAGTGTGTGAGTGTGTGCAATCTAGTCTATTTCAAATGCATTCTATATTTCAGTACAAACTAAAAGTTGTCAAGTACTTGTGTGCTATTTTCATATATCTACATGCATACAGTTTGTACCCCTTGAATTATTTCTAGCAGGGGTGTAACTAGAACTTTGTGGGCTACATAGAAAAATTCTCAATGGGGCCCCTCCAAACCCAGGGTCTCTACCATAATACATATATATATATATATATATATATATATATATATACACACAATATACTTATTTGTGGCTGATTTGGCATTTGTTATATAATCGCAGTATAGTGCTGAAAATTCTTTAGTATAAACCTGGGTGCCCTCATTTTCAGGACAGTGTAAATAAGCACACACTTTTGTCAAAAACAATGCCCGCCTCCGTGCAGTTGCGACTGAGACTTCCTCGCCCCTTTTCTCATTTACATTAGCGATTTTAGCAGGGGTTAGCCCTTCTAATTGAAACGCTGTTTCCACCATGTACTGACACGGTGTAAGCTGTGCTTAGAAGCTCAGAAGCAAGTAATGTCCTTTGTGTGTTGTGTGTTTGGTTGTTTTTTTAAACCATTTTTAAATGTATTTATTTTTTTACTATAATACATTCACAGTTGGTGGCTTGTATGAAAGTAGCAATCGCTGAATTGATATATTTGCAGTGGCTTTGGCTAGAGCAGCCGGAGCCTCTGCGATTTTAACCTTAGCGCAGGGATGAGGAGCATATGACCTGTCCCTCTCTCTGCACTCGATTCATAATTGCGCTTTTGTGCAGCTCTGAATTAAAGGGACCAGAATCCCTGAATCAACTCCAAAATTCCAGCCATGGGATACGGTTATCTCTGAAGCGGATATAATCGTGCCCAGGATATCAGAGGTAAGTTTATCCCTGTCAATATAAATATCCACTCTGGAGAGCCATTCCTGTATGATGGGATTTCTATTTTTAAACGTAAGTTAAAATTACACCATCGATTGTATTCTAGTCCCAGAAAGGCTACTTTCCAAAAAATTGGTCAATGCAGCTAGAAGCATAATAAAGGTAAAAGTATGTGTGCTAATACTTTAATTTGAGACCCAGAATGGAATATTAGTTCCCTCTGGGGAGTAAGAGTGGGAAATGTAATCTTTTTGCTGGACAATATATGACAATCATCATTGCAATCACACGATAATCGACTGCGCCAATATCTAGTGTGTACTGTGAAACGTTCCTGCAAAAATGACTAGAGCTGCATCACATATTCTAATCACATTTTTAGAAGCTACTAATTTTACACAATCAGCGATGTCTTTTTAATGAAATAAAGAATTACATTCTAAAGTATTTTAAAAAATAAAAACCCCAAAAACTTACCATCTTTTTCTTCTCCCCTCTCCCCACCAATAACACTGATACAGATAGACCCTTTATTTTTAACTCTGACAGAGCATATTGTAACATGCTTGCAGAATTCAAAGTGTTGGGATAATAGGGGAATATACATTCTGTGGGAGGAGCAGAAGCTGGAAAGCCTCTGTACAAGTGCATATAAGATTGGCATGCAGTGGCATAAGCAAACTTTAAATGGTGCAAAGACCGTGCAGTAATAGGCATACCACCATACAAACCCCCACTTCGAGCCTTGGATTAAAGTAACTGTTTACCATAGTGGTAAGGATGGACTGTCAATGTAAGAGTAGAGAGGACTAGTTTTGCTGCCAGTTGTGACAGGTGTAGATGTTCTTTTCTTGCAATGAGGATTAACGAAAGGGAGATGAAATGAAATCTGTGAGTGAGTGTGGCAGAATACTTCTGTCTATAGATCTCTTGTGACTGAGAAGGCAACTCAGATAGTACTGTATATGAGCTGAGCTTCTTCTATAAAACATCATTTACTGCAATGTCTGCTGTATTGCTGCCATACATGTGCCACCTCCTTCACAGTGTTGCTATTTACAATATGAAAATCATTTCTTACAAACTTTGTGATTTTACAAGGTCCTGTTTTTTCTGTATCAGCTAGTTTTGATAATTCCACTAATATGAATGACGAAATCTGTGCATCACTGCCTTACATCATGGTTGCCAACTCTCCCTAAATATCAGGGAGACTCCTGAAAAGTGGGTGATCTCAAGGACTCCATGAAGTCTCCCTGATGCTTATTCAGTTCAAGAAAACATTGTGTTACGATGATAGAATTCATTAATTGGATCATATTTCTATAAAGATAAAATAGTGTCAGTGGATCCTATTTACAATAACAATAAACAATATTTAAAAATAAACACTGAAAGTGATTATTAACTGACAATATAGCCAACAAAAAAAATACTGATGTTACCATTTTATTGTGAAATTGTCCTCATGGACTAGCTAAACACGCCCATGGGTGGAGCTATCCCCAGGACACACCCCTTTGGTGGCCCAGGTTACACCCCTTTTGTGCAGTCCATTAATAGTTCTATAACAATCTCCCTGGGATTCATTTGCAAAAGTTGGCAACCTTGCTTTACATGGACTTTTCCTACGCCACAGTCATTCTGTGAGCACAAATGAACATGTATTGGGTGGCAGTATGATTTACGTGAAATAAAGATGGAGCTTCATTTGTTTCTTCCACTCCTAGTAATCCATCATTTGACTGGATTATTGGTTTTGTATTTACATTTTCTCTATTAAAGTAAAATGGAGAGTTTTCTCCACTCAAAAAAACAAGAAAAGAAATGATTTAGGTGTTAAAGGTGTTGTGCAGGAAATATAATCATCATCATTTTGTGTACTGTAAAGCTTGGTTTAGTTTGCTGCTCCACAATACATGTTTCCTGTATAAAATGAATCCTTTTAATGATCTAGTTATTGCTACTTTGCATTGGCACTGTGGTAACAACTTGCATGTAATCATCTAGGGATCATAAATCCAAAATTAGAGTTGCTGGACTAGGGACCGAGATATGACTCCTACTCCAATATGACATACTAAATATGGGAAAATTATTCCTATGGGGATAAGGGGGCATGCTTTTAAGAACACACATTTCTGCAGAGCAGAGATGGGTTTGTACTTTGAGGCTTTTGGCAAGTGGTACACTGACTGATCTCAAGTACAACACTGTCATATCACTACTTTGGGAGTGATAATACCCAGAATCTCCAGTGCCATCATGCTTCTTAAATGGCAAGGTGAATTAATGAACAAATTCAAACTTTTTCTCAACAATGAGTAAAATAAAGTGTTACTAACAATTTCAGATTTAAAGCATTTTTATATATTAAAACACTATATATTAATCATAAGATTTCTTATAGTGGTAAAGATAATCTCCACTATCCAAAAAGGATGGGCTGCCAGTGGAAACAGGTGTGGATGTTGTATTATTATGATGAGCATTAACTGAAGTGTGGTCATATTGATGCTATATTTGTATATGAAATGGAATCGGGGTGTGGATGCATATAAAAAAAATCATATAATATACTGTATTGCTGTTATGTTATAACATCTTGTTCCAGCAATATCACAATAATTTTTTCAGACATGGGATTTCACTAATTATGATGTAGACATAGATGTCCATATATGTTAACTTATGGTGGTGTTCACATGATGTGTTCCCCATAATGACCTACCTCCATTAATAATAAAAATAATAATATTATAACATTATTGTTAATAATAAATCGGTCATTACTATTATTCTTCTTATAATGTCATTATAATATACCATGGTTTCAGGGTTTAGCTAAAGAAGNAGGTGTTCCCATGTTACATCCCAGGTTCTCATTTTAACTCCCTTTCACAAGTTGCCTTTTCTTTATCTTTATCAGTCCTATAGTTTAATGTGGTATTAAATCACTTACCTTCATATATTCATCCAAAGATCTAGCCCAGAGAACTTTTATAAGCAGGAATAGGAACTATTTATATCCCTACAATTTTTATTATGACAATTACTGCTAACACATAAATAAAGTGCTCATTATACTTATTTATATTTACTTATTTCTTTTATTACTTACTTCATTTTAGTGCTACAAATGAAAGCATTGAACCAACATCTGGTACTCGCATGAAGGAACCTAATGAAAGGAAAGCTGAAGTGCCCCGTCCTAGAACCGTACCAAAGTCTTATGGGAGAGCTACAAAGAAAGACATTGCAGAAAAGTTTGGAGGGTGAGTCTATATTACTGTATCCATTTGGAGAGCAAACTGTGTTGTGTTGTCAGAGAATTAGAACAGTTTTAGTTTATTATTGTATCTTTTTTTTTCTATAGAAATCAGAGATCTGTCTTTTGTTAAGACTTCCACACAGTTTAAGAGCTCTGTAGGTAAACATTTTAGAGCCCTGAGTTTACATTCCTTTATTGCTTGGAATGAAATGTAAGAGACTTCTNTGTGCATACTTATTTTTCATATAGTCCTTTTATAGGCAAGGAGATGTGTGTTTT
>JABWIB010010688.1:0-11012 GCA_016617825.1 Platyplectrum ornatum | reverse complement strand
CTATAGGGGTGTCATGTGCCGAGATTGGTTTATTAACTGGCAAGGTCTTAACATATAGGTCCCAAATATCAGACAGCACAATCCCGCATCATGCAAATGATTTGTAATGCACGCTCTTGCTGTTTTTCCTTACTTTACCTAGGTAATGTGCAAATTAACTGCACCCATGCCGTTAATGTGCACATTACCTAGGTAATGTGCAGAAAAGTCTTCATTATGCACATTACCTGACCAAATCAGTTAATGTGCACATTAACTAGGTAATGTGCACATTGCACATTAACTGATTCTGCACATTACTTTTGTGAGGTGATTGATCTGGATTACACATTACAAATACAGCAAGCAACGTTATCAGCATATTTATATATGTAATATGGTGTTGAGGTTTCTGAATAAAAAGAAGGAGTATTAGGCTACGGGACGGGATTAAGCATAGAAGAAGGTTGGGTTTAGGTTGTATGGATTAGAGGAGGGGAATGTTAATGTTAATTTGTGGGGAAGGGCTGGTTAATAGAATGGGGAAGATTAGGGTTAGGCTTTTCTGTGGGCTGGGAAGTGGAGGGTTTGGGTGAGAATTAGGATAAGAGCTGCAGAAATCTGCTCGCACAGCACTACAATAGCGGTCAGATTTGGAAAGTGAGTACAGGGTAAGGGCATTTCTGGGCCAGCACTGAATGTGCAGTTTCCAGTACAAGTTGGCGCACCCCTTTTTTAAAAACAACGCTGTACTGGCCATATAGGTACATTTGGTTAGTATGAATTGCCTCCTCTTGCAGTTTAACATGATTTTTACATTTGTATACTGGAGCCTATTTTTTTTTCTCAAACTCTGGATGATATTGTTATGTTTTATTTTGCTTATTGCCAACAGCAACAGAGTTTTAAATTAACAAGTAATGGAAATAAAAATCAAGCTGGGCAAGCCTGTCCTGTATAATAAGACATGGGGCAGACTGGATGGGCCATGTGGCTCTTATCTGCCGTCACTTTCGTTGTTTCTATGTTATGACATTCTAAATAGTTTGGTTTAGTTTAAAATGATGGACAAGTTACAAATGTACAAAGGACAATGTTTGCCTTCTCCTTGTTCAGGCAGAGCTGGATTTAGACCTCATGAGGTTCTAGATTAGCTAGAGTTGTTGGACCCTCACATAGTCTGATTTACAATAAAATAATATGATTAAATAGGTCTATTGTTGTCAAATTGTTTTCCACATAATACTTACACAATTGCTAGATTAATATATAGCTTGAGCCAGTGGTTGAAGTGGAAATTTAGAAGTGATAAGCTGGCCATCCAACGACATTGTTCTCGTGGAATATTGGCACCGACAAACGGGGTGATTTTCCCTAGGGAAAAAGTGGGTTGTTAAGAAGGATGTAGACATGTTTCCTGTGAGCCTGATTAACCAGAATAGCCCAGTCCCACATGGGGTTCTCTAGCCATCCTCCTCCATGCCAATGCCAATTTAGCCAAAGTAAAATTCTGTCTAATAGTTTAAGCCCAGATAGGTAATTCTTTGGATAAATGGGGATAGAAATGGACAACATGTCAAGGGAAAACAGACTGGATTTGATCCGTAACTCAACAACGGCTCCAAACTTCTCAACCACCTTAAAGTTGTGTCGAGCACTGATAAGCAGTAAGCAGTAATATCTGTGCATTATTTTGATCAGTTAACCCTGCAGATCTCCAGATGTTGTTAAACAACACATCCTAGCATGCTTTACCTATTTTAACAGTTGCTCTAACTGTTGATGCCTGACAAAGCATGCTGGGATGTGTAGTTTGACGACACCTGTATAGTCACAGGTAGCATGCTCCTGTCATATGTGATACCCCAGCTTATGGAGAGGAGGTTAAACGTGAAGCGGTTAATCAGGTATCCAGTCTAGACTAGTTAAGAAAATCTGCCAGGAGACAACAACAGGTGACAGTTAGTTGAGTACATGAGAGATTGGTGATTGGTGGAGCAGTCTATGTAAGAGTTAGTTACTGAGGGGGAAGTTGGGTTGAGATGCGTGAGAGTTTGCATAACACCAAGATAAGAGCGAAGGGTGACATCAAAGCAAAGGAGAAAATGTCTGAAAATCATTCAGTTCATTGGCAAGACTTCTGAGGGTGTCGCCGTAAGATCCTCATGAAATAAATAACATTTCAAATGGCATATTCTGTATTTATTGACTTATTTAATGTAACAAATTTGATATGTTTTTAAGGGATAATCTAAGTTTAATTCTAGGTACCCGTCCCACCTGCTTCACTATAGGGTGATACCAGGTGGGGTGGGGCTAAGCGTGGGAAAAGCGTAGGACTTTATGTTAGTAAACAGATTTCATATGATTGATAATTCGCATGATATTCCATGTATAAGTGGCAAATAGGCTTCATTCTGACCTGCTTAAAATAGACTATGGCATAAAAATGGACTGCCCTTAGTCTTTATTATTTTGCAGCCTTAGTCATCCACTATAAAGTTATTTTATAATAGTGATTAGGATAAATTACTTTTTATGGCAGTTAATGCTCTCCATATTTCCATCCTGGATGCAATATTAAACTGGGGGAGGTCTAAGGTTTTTCTGTTAATAAGGTAGATCTGTAGTGTTGATGAGTCCGGAGGTTTAACCTCAATTCGCACATTGGTTTTCCTACTGATGTTAAACTTCTCAATAGGTTGTTTACTATGTTTTTCTGGAAAAAAAANCCCCAGGATCAGCCTATTGAAATTACAGAAGTTCACATCAGAGGGTGGTGTAAATATTCCAGACCTCAAAGCCTATAATCATGCCTATCATTTATGAATTATCCATGACTGCCTTCAGGGTTCCGAAGGTTATGCAAATACCATGGCAGAACAACAGGTGTTTGGTGGGACTATTGCGTTTCCATCCTTATTTTTATTTGCCCCGGGACCTCCTTGATGATCCCCTTTTTTTATTAACCTAAGAAGTCTGGCATTTTATTTGGTAAAAACGGCCTTGCTGGTCTTTTCCGTCTCCTCCATGGTAACCTGGCTTTTTAGAATGGAGATGCGTCTTTTCTGTTGGACAGTTAAGGGGCATAGTCAAGTTAAATCTAATAGACTCCTGCTAACATAGAATTCTTCCTAAATTTGACTTAACTGCAAAATATGATTTATCAGGCTATACAGCATGCTTCATCTGTGGACTCTGCTTTCTTTGATGAGGTTTAATTCTTTGGATGCCTTGTTAGCTCAACCTTTGATGTTTTGTAAATATGCATTTCAACATTTTAAAAAGTTCACTTCAATTTTTAAAAATATTTTGCAAACTAACAACTATAAAAAAAGTAAACTATAATCAATAAAGTACATGGATCTTGACAAGTATCATCATGGGATATCATTTTTATCCCTCAATAACCAATTTGTTCTGCTGAAGCTGCAGTTAAGGGTTCACACGCCTCTAATACTTCTTTTCAATAAATCCCTAAAAACGTTCATTCATTCTGCTCCATTCTCTAGACATCAGTAATTAAAATGCCAAAGTGAATATGTCTCTTGTGAAGCTGAAGACCCAGACATGTTTCCAAACAAATATACACAAAATGCTCCAGCTCTATATTAACTTGATTAAAGCAGTTAGTTTGGAAGCATGTCTGGGACTTCAGCTGACAGGGGGTTTAATTTTAAAGATAGAATAGCATAACAGATTGCTGGAAACCTTTTTTCTCAGACCAAAATTTATGATTTGTTTGTGACTGCCAGAAAATCCATATAGGAATCTGTAGAATTCAATAAAAACGATTCCATTCATTTTATTATCCTAAAACATACACATAATTGTTTAATGACATTATCAATGGTACTAAATACCATTTTGGAAGCCAACAGATATATAGTAATTTTATGTTTATAATTCTATTACATATTTTGATTGACCTCATGATTTACTTTCCATCTGAGTCATGTTCCTGCCAAAGCACACAGCCTCCCACATAAATTCAGTGGGCGAGGAGATTCCAGATGGTCTCCTCTGAAAACCAGTTTAGAAAATTGTTTGTTTCAGTATGTTGTATTGTGTTATAAATGGGAGTTATATGTTTATATTGCTTTATTACGTACTCTGGACCGGATCCAGACTTGCAAGCACTTTGCATTTGATCAGTGTCGGACTGGGGTACCTTGGGCCCACCAGAGGAAATCATTCTTGGGGTCCGCCCTCAGTTATATAGAAATAATGCTAGGCAATCATAGTTGTGTAGTAAAATGTTGAACAATATAAAACACTACATTTATTCATAAAATGGCCAATTTAACTTAATAAATAGCAAACTAAATGAACAGTACATTCAAAACAGAAACACTGGGGTATATTTACTAAACTGCGGGAATGGACAAGCGAGAGGTTGTCCATAGGCCACAGTGTTATTCCTAGTATTCCTTGTAGTGATCAAAAGGTTTCTAGCAGGACTGGCATACATAAACCACGCAAACTTGTCACTTTCATCTCATGGAATAACACTGGTTCTTGTTCTGTCTTGTGTGAGATGCTGCTGCCTGTATATTATGTTTTATAGCAGATCTCTGTCTGACACATTATACATCTCGCATATTTCAGCATTTCCCTGAACATTTTACTGAATTCTAGATGATGAATATTATTTTAGCAGGTCACCTGTACATACATAGTGTGGAGAGATTAATATTATGTGTGGACTGATTTATAAAAGAAATAAAAAGAACCCCACCGCCCTCCTCTGTATTAGAAGCTGTGCGCCCTCCTCTGATTAGAATCATGACGTCACACCGTGCGTCATTTGCCTGCGAGGGGGCGCGGTGCTAGGTCTGCCTAGGGCGCCCGCAGACCTATCACCGGCCCTGGTGGCACCAGATGACTTTTAGGACTGATTTGTAGATTCACAGTGTCTATTGTATCGATGATATGGATGGCAACATTAACAAATCAAGGTAAGTTGTGCAGTTAGTTTGCAATGCCAGGCAGCCAAAGTGGGCCCTAGGCAGGGGAGTAGCTAAAGGTTCATGGGCCCAGGTGCAAAAGGTCAGCTTGGGTCCCCCCATCTGGCCCTGTGCGCAACTAATTAGGTGAGTTTGACAACCATCACCTGTATCGGTCACATGTCCCTTCCTCCATTACACATCTTTCTTCCAGCAGGTGCCATTTTTATTATTATTATTATTATTATTATTATTATTGTGAAAGTACATACATTGCATGGTGTACAATGTAACAGTATACAATAACAGACATGAAATCATGTACAGCATAAGGATACAATGCCATAGCATATATTAACAAATATGTAAATAAATAGCATGAGGCTATAGAATATATTTATAAAAACACACACACACACACATGCACATAAAACCTTGCACACCCTTGCATGCACATGAAAATGGCTGGTTACCAGTTTAGAACTCTACTATAAGTCTATGTATACACTTACAGTGAAGTCTCATCTTGCTCTGGTGTGTAAAACCTTATTCTGTGCATGCGCAGTGTGAATGTAAAGCCAAATTACACACACAACATGTGTGTTGTTCAGGAGTATGGATCAGTTATTTTATGGTTACAGGGACTGTCTAACAAATAGCCAACACATTGCTGGTAATGTAGTGAATCCAGACTTCCACAACATGGATGTTTTCCAACCGTTCTCTTCAGAAAACTCACGCTAAACCCTATAATCTGTTTACAATCTTTGTGTCCCAGATTTGGTTTTCAATGGGATCCAACAGCAAGTGGGGTGGATTTTGTCATTAAATTTAATGTAAGGAAGTACAGAACTCACAATTATTACTTATCACTACTGCCAATGAAGTACTAGCATAAACCACATAAACCATGACCACAATTCCCACTATACATAATCTACAATCCATAGTAGTTAACCACTTTGGGTAAGGGAATTTATCTGTTAACATTGTGCCTGGCTATAATATGTCCATATACAACCTGCCATACAGATCCAGAGCAGCAGCAGCATTCGTTTCTGGATCATAACTTAACCTCCCATTATTAGTGGGATTTAGCAAAAAATGAATTTGGATATTTTTACATTCCAGTTTGGATCAGCCCCTATGTTTTAATTTAGAAATAATTTGTCCAATATCTATTGATTATATCTAGAAATTGCTTTATTATTAGTAATGTGTTAATTAACAAATTGATATTTATTATAGGGTGGACCACGATTTCCAAGGCAAGCTTCTCATCCCTCGAGAAGAGTAAGTTTTGCTTTAATTCATATGATGTCATAATTCACAATGGAATGAATGAATGTTTGTTTGTTTATTTTATCACTGGTAGATTGAGAAGCCATAATTTCATCAAAGTGAATTATGTTTGTTTATTTATACGAACCTGTGGCAAATAATGAGGCTTTAATAAATGGCAGTTTTGGTTGCTACAGTGCCATAAAAACCTTCAACAGGGATACGGCAACAAACTGATGTCCGCTATCTTATTGGTAAAATCATTAAAAATAGTAAACTAAAAAGAAATTCTAAGTACCCAAGTTCCCTTCTCTTCTCCGCTCCCTCCTGTATTAAAAATGCCAATGCCTGGGGTTCTGACAGATTTACTGCTGAAGCTCCATACTACACCCATAAATTATGCACCTATAGTGACAACCACTGGCAGCACTGTATATACATTGGCAGTGGATACATCATCATGGCTATACAACTTGTTACAGGAATTTACAAGGCTAATAGCACAAATGCTATTACTAAAATGTGTAGGTTCTTTTTGCCTTATCTTATCTTATACTGAAAAAGGGGAGAAGACGGAGGATTCGCTTTGCCTGCTACTATGATATAAATGATATAGCGTTATGTAGGGTGCACCTTATTCACAGTGATATATCAGCATGTAAAAGCTGCAAATAAATAACTCTTTTCACCTGTGCTATCTGGCAACGTGACAATGGATTCATTTACCATTTCTTTTATATAGGAAATCAAGCCCTTGGTGTCTGAGTTTACTGTGAAATCGACCATTATATCACGCTATGCGTTTACTGCTGTGTCTTGTACTATGCTAAATCGAGCAGCTGAGGCTAAGGAGGTTGTATTCCAGATGCAGATTCCAGCTGCAGCTTTTGTCTCCAACTTTACCATGTAAGTAACTAGTAAAGGATACAATAAAAACTCAAGGGCGTCACCTCCTAGGCATAATGTTACATCTTACAGCTCAGGCTTGTAAAAGGAAAGGTACAAATGTTGTGATGATTAGCTCCTGGATTATGGAACAGGATACATGTAAGAAAATATGATTTTTCTTTCTGCGCCAGTACTGTGAATTGTAAACGTATTTAATTCTAGTATCAAAATGAAAAGGAAATGAATTGATTATGTCTGGGAATGCTCTACACAAATGCTGGCTATTCTAGTTCTTCCTTTCTGTTTCTATTCATTTCTTGTGGAGGCTCATTATNGAAAACCCTGATATTCGTATTTATAGGAGTGTGAATCAACCCTCTTCTTTCCCTTCTCTTTCTCGGCTTGCATCTGTAAATGATGCCTATATTTGTAGGAGGAAAGGAAGATATTTGAAACATTGTGTAATTCTAATGGTGAAATATAAATTGCAGGATTATAGGAGGTAGGACTTATCACAGTGAAGTCACATGGAGAAAAAAATCTGGAGAAAACAATATACAGGACCTTGGAAAAATGATTGGAGACAGAGGGTAAGAAATGAAAACCTGAGACTATTTCATGACCAATTCTGTAATTCATTTATAAAAAAGCTTTAAAACGCTTTATAAAGATGTATGTTTTGTGTGACAGTGTGTGTGTGTGTATGTGGTTTGGGTGAAAGTAAAAACGAGTCCAAAAAATAAAAAAAGAATAAATATCAAAGTGTATNTAGTACTTTCTTACAAGCTGTTGGTGAACCTTACTGTTTGCTTTCTTCAATGTCAATCATAAATACCTAGTAGAAATTTAAAGGTGGCGTTTTGAAGTGGCAGTATGGAAACATAGAAAAGAAGAGAAATGAATAGAGATTTATAGTTTTTCAATAAAANCAGTGTAGAAGTGATGGTATGGCATATTCCCTATACACACCTCCACTTTCAGCTCTGCTNCTGCAGTAGTGAACCAATACCTACTTCTTTGTCAACATTGATCATAGTACACTATGAATCGCATCCTGATTCCCGCGTGCCTAGGCCGAGCTGTTGGTTGCATAGAGGGGGCGATCATCATGACTCTAAACATGGCAAGAAGGATAATTGTGTCTTTTTGCAGAACTACAGCATGCTGGGATAATTCTGATAGAACAGGTAATAAACAATCATGTTGATGCAGTCTTCTGTCTAAACTTTCACCCACAATAAAAACACACTGACACATTTGCCTGTCTCTGCATCCATCTGCTCCGTGCTAGTGGAACAGGTCACTTATATTCCATAAGGGATCATGCAATATATAGCAGAACATAAAACAGAAAGATTGACTAACACCACGGTTCTCAAACTGTGGGTCGGGACCCCAGAGTGGGTCGCGACCTCATGTGCATGGGGTCGCTACTTCCTCAGAGTGACCATCTCCCAGTTGCAGGCCAGGAGCTATGGGACCCACTGGCGCCAGGCGCTATTGGGGTGCAACTGGGATGCATGCATGAAGTAGGTGATTGGTGGCCCATGGCTACTTAGACTGCTTCACTGAACCACTCCCATTTTCACATTCATTTGTCACATAGGATTGCCAGTTGTCATGTTGAGTTAAAGGGTTCCCCCCCCCCCCCATTAACCTCATGAAGCTGTATAGTTTGGTACAAAACATATACTTACCACTGTTTAAAATGGACCAAATCTGATGTCTTAAATTATAGGGGCATTGTTTGGCGGTAACTTGCTTTGGGGTCGTGTAAGAATTTTTTTTGTCAGATGGGGTCCCAGAGCAAAATAGTTTGAGAACCCCTGGACTAACAGGTCAGTAGCTGGTACACCAGTGAAAACCAGTGAGAAGTGTTTAGTGTTTACACACACGCACACAAATATATATACACACATACATACACACGCACATTCACATGCACACACACACATACATACATACATACATACATATATATATACAAAAATTATNTATACATAAATAAATACACACACACATATTCACATGCACACACATGCAGACACACANATATTTACTTCTTTCATTAATACACAATTGTTAGAACCCTGTGTTATATTCATGCAGGCAATGAGCAGTTAATAATACTTATACCACCTTATGTATGTCAGAGGAATAAACTTTCTTAGCTAAGAGAACCTAAACATCTGTGAAGGACACAGGATGAGGGATATCTGGGTGGGTGGGGGGTGGGGGGTACAGTTACATATTTCAGACCCTGTGCATGTTTTCGTTATATTAAAATTGTCTTTATGTTATATTTGGCTAAGTGCCTACAAAAACACTATATAAACCTGCCATGTATCTATATTAACTATGTCTATTCTGGATGGATGTGGACATCCTTGAATGCTCAAAATAAACATAAGATTTGCTTCTCATGTGACTAGATACCTAGATTTTTTTCCTTATCACTATATACCATCTATGTAGATATTACTACTCATAGACAGGACACTGCGTTAACATTGTTTGCATGTGTGTCCATAATACATGAATATAGAAATCAAAGTCCTCTCATTTCACCAGCAGAAGCATATATTGTAAAATTGCTTCAGGTTTGTCATTTTCATGAGTGTAAATAGAGTTTCCTCATACACATAAGTATATGTACTATATGGGCTTAATCATAACATACCCCTGTGATTTATATCTAGGGAGAATGCAATGGAAACATTTAACGCATCAGCCACTATCCCAGGAAGAAACAAAGCAGTTTTCCTGTTGATGTATGAAGAACTCCTAGAAAGAAGACTGGGAGTGTATGAGCATGCCATCAGTGTGCGCCCACAGCAATTAGTGGGGTTACTGTTGGTGGAGGTCACCATCCTGGAGACATCTGGTATTACTTTCTTAGATGTTCTACCACTTCAGAACAACAAACAGAGAAATAAAAATATTGGTAAGTGTTAATTTCAGAACATAGATTCAGCCATAGTGGTCTATAGTCCTTAGTAATGTGTGTGCCTGGAACATAGTTTATTATGTAGTATTAGTGTATTTAGTGATTCATCAATCTGTGAATTCTACAGGGTTTTGGGGTACCTGGGAAAAAGACACAGGGTTATGTTAATAGGGAAAGAACCTGGAATGCTGTGCTGGAATTCTTATGCAGATATCTTTAGTTTTTAGTTATTTACTAACTTTTTGCATAGAGATCTGTATTTTACAGCAACTTACTGCAACTCATTTAATTTTTGTGACTATTGGACAAAATCCAGAGTTCCTCTTCTTCCCCTAACTCTCACTCGCCACTAGCACATTTGCAAATGCTTCTAGTGATTAATACAGGTAAATGTAATAGCTAATTTACCATTATATACTTACACTCTACTATAACAATATAGGCATGCTTCACATACTAAGGCAAAGTATTGTTCTTTAAAAAATTATTTTACTGTATCTTTAGATATGTTACTATGTTTTCCGTATATACTCAAGTATAAGCTGACCTCAATATAAGCTGAGGCACCTAATTTCACCTAAAAAACCTGGGATAACTTATTGACTCAAGTATAAGCCTCCCCCAATATGTCTGTATATCACCACTGTGAAATGCTCATGTCACTCATGTCACTGATGGATCATTGCCCCCATAGGACTGCATTGTCTCTGGTCTCTATGTCCCAGCTTTCCTTAAGGCTCTATTGTCCCCCTCTTTCACACATGGGTTAATATAAGGCAATGTAAAGCTCCTGTGCCATGCTGTAACCCATACGGCACACTATCATGCCTGTGTCAGCTCTGTGGGCTCAGTGTGGAGGGTGAGTGGCATGCTGCCTGTTCTCCCCCCTCCTTTACCTTAGCTCCATGTTAGCTCTGAGCAATATGTGCAGCTCTGGTATCTGGGGACAGAAAGGAAAACGCTGCCACACA
>JABWIB010010682.1:3581-16659 GCA_016617825.1 Platyplectrum ornatum | reverse complement strand
TTAGCCATCAGGGAATGGAGGGTTGAGGGTTAGGCAGCAGGGAATGGAGGGTTAAGGGTTAGCCATCAGGGAATGGAGGGTTGAGGGTTAGGCAGGAGGGAATGAAGGGTTAGAGTTAGGCAGCAGGGAATGGAGGGTTTGGCAGCGAGAAGGTTAGGCAGCAGACAAGGGAAAAGAGGGTTAGGGCTAGGCAGCCGGGAATGGAGGGTTGTGGTTAGGGTAGTGTAAGGGGAGGGTTAGGGTAATGTAAGGGGAAGATTAGGGTTGTGGAAAGGGGGAGGTTAGGAGGAGAATTTATCATACCTGTCAGCAATAAAGAAGTCTAGAAACTTCCACTGTCAGGGTGCCTTATGTCGGCGTTAATATTCTGTCATGGTCCAATGTCGGTGACAACCCTGTCAAAAATAGGGCTGATGCGCCGTCAAACCACATCCGTTTCATGGAGGATTGTGTTATATTACTGTCGAAAGGAGCATTTTTGCACCTTCCAAAGACAGGTGGTAAAACGTCATTGATAATGGCTTCTACATGAGAGAGATTATAAACAGTAAAGGAATGCAATTTTCTTTAAGAGAAAAAAACATCCTGATTCTGTTTTATGCTATAATATAATTCCATTTTATNGTATGTTTGCACAGATGTCCATGAAACATATGGACTCAATGCATTTGGCACATAAATCTGTATTTCTATGCATATTTATAAGTTACCAATGCTACATATGTAAACCATAACAACAACTATACTGTTCCCCAATATTTGCAGCCCACACAATTGTAACCAGAGGAAGTAATGTGAGACACACAGCAGTCACCATGCGTTTCCTCCTGCCACCGCTGTATGATAAGCTGTAGCCAAGTTGTTGAGATTAATGATTAATAAAACATTTTGTCCGTGGATGGACCATGCTCTTCACAGGTTGGGGTGGAATTTGTCAGACTGAGGCCCCATATCATGGAGACGGGGGCCATGTCTGGATGGGCATGGCAGCGAAGCAATGCAAGGATCGTAGAAGCTTTGCAGTCTGATTAGGTAGCATGGATGCATGTACGGGCCTATTACATACCTGACCACCTTACTATCCTTAAGTCCTGTNCCAAAGAGGAGATGTTGCCCATAGCAACCAATTAAATTCAGGGCCTGATTCACCCTAATGCACTGCAGAACAACAGTGCTGTACACTGTGTGATAAAGAAGGATGGAGGGATAAGGTGTGATTAATAGGCCTACATGTAATAGACTGCCCACAAAACACTGGTCATACCAATGTGTCACTGGTCATGCTCACACCAATGGGCCCNTCAAAATGTTCAGCCCCAGGCTCATGTAGTCTTTAATCCGGCCCTGATTAGATTCTATAGTATGTAACAGGAAAGTAAGAGCTACAATCTCCACATTTCCATTCTTGCAGTTTAGTAAATATAGGCCCAGAAGTGTGTCCAGAATAACTTTGAACATAATGGTTACCTTAAAGCATATGATTTTGATGTACAGAATATTAAAAGTTTCCAGTGAAATTTTCCATTATTATTCCATTATTCGTTGTGAATTTATTGTACAATATTTGGTAAAAAATAAAAGAAAAAAGGAATCGGGTTCCTTTCAGAACGTATAATATAATAATTTAAGTACTGCAGGTGGTGAGTGAAAGCTACCATATGGCATGCGTAGTGATGAGTTTATTCATAAGCATTTCCCAGACCAGTGTGCCGACATATTCCATCCACTGCAATGATACGTTTTCCGTGCTTTGTTAAATACTGAGACCACTCCTATGCTCTTGTGTTACAAACTCACTCATCCTGTATTTGCTTAGTTGTAAAAATAAAAAAAAACGAAAATGAAATAGAAAAGCATNCTCCTATAATCAACACCTCCTTCACAAAAAGAATACTTAACGCAGACAATAGACCAGGATTACCATTATCCCTTCAGATTGCACCTTTCCAAAATGACACAGGATAATCCGGGGAGAGGTTGACTTACTTTCAGATTTAGGTCCTATATTGTGGCTTCTTGGAGTCGCATTATGCCGGTCTTCTGTCTGCACACATTCATTTATTATGTAGTGCCAGCATATGACGTATTGCTGCACAATTTTAGATTGGGTAGTAACATACAGCCTTTCAATACATGCAAACTGATGAAGGGTTTTTAAAAACTTCTCATTTAGACCCCTCTTCCAAGTGTACAAAACCTAAATCAATGACAGCAATAAGCTTTGCGTAAAAAAATCAATGCGATGGAACCAGATTTATGAGCCAATGCATGAAGAGCTCCGCCACACATCACAGTGGGCTATTATATGGCCACGCAATCCTAATTTCCATTTTGCACCAGTTGCATGGAAACTGGGACTGTAAATGTTTTATTAAAGGTGAAACAAAATACAGTCTAATGAAATTGCAATACAGTACATTATCACATTGAAACCTAAACCAGCAAAATAAAAAAACCTATAGAAAGTCATGCTGTATTCCAAAATAAATGGGACTACAGTAAAGGCACTCATCAGAATGACGACTCTTCTAGTGTAATTGGTGCTGATAAATACCTTTAGCGTCACCATTGACTAGAACGATGATCGTTCTAGTAATAGTGCCGACCATCTCTCCAGTCCGCTTCTGTCTNCTCTTTCCTCATCTGAAGCATGTACCAGAGCCTGGTACATACCCAGTACATACCCAGGCCGTGGACAGAGGATGTTCTATTATGAATGACATCCAGCTGGATGGACCTGGTGCCTGTCTATCGGAAAAGAACTTCCTCTGCTCGAATACCCACCTTTCCGGCGGCTGCGTGCTCCCAGAACATAACATGCATGAAAAGTTAAATGCTAGAGCACAAGATAGATCCGGAATCAATCAGCGATTTATCAACTTTTTTTTCCGATTGCATTGTGAAAATGGCCTAAAAATTGTCCTGTGTGTGGCCAGCTTTACAGGACAGAAATATAAATTAGATTGATTAAAAAAAATGTAATAATTTGTTTAAACATGTTGGAAACGTCACATTTTAGAAGTATCAAAAGATTGCAATTGCATACTTTAAATTATAGTTTAAATGAGATAAATATCAAAAATTTACTCCACTTCTAAAATGAAAATTTTGTTTGATTCCAGTACGAATAAAATGTGCACGCCTCTCAGGAAGGACAAGTGACGTGACAATCATTTAGCAGAACGGGGAGAGAAGAAAAAAAGGCACCAATTTCAGTAAATCCTGCAGGATTGCAATTAAAACGCTGCTTATTCCACACAAGCTCTTCCTTCTTATATTGTTTCTTCCACCGGCTTTAAGACGTGCTAATCTTGTCACTGCTTTGGCGTCTGTCTCAGGAATGTTTCTTAAGAACTCAAGGGATTAAAGGAGATCGCACCTGCAGACAGACACTACAATTCGTCAGAAACTTCAGTTCTCAAAAGGAAAATTGTCTCCATTATCTGTCCTTAAGCTACAAAAAAAAAAAAACGTGGAATCTGGAAATGACTGCACAAGCAATGCATTACAGAAAGGAAAAACAACTTGTCTAACAATCTGCAGAGATGCTTTCAGAGACAACAACTAACCCTTTGCAAAAGGTTAAATCCATCTAGGTTTATTGCCCGAATAGCTCTGAGGAATTGTACTGTTCTACAGAAGTTTATGTTAGGTTCTTCAGAGCTGGAAAGCTGAATGCTAGACGTGACTTAACATACAAGAGGCTCCCTCTGCTGCCAAGTAATGAGAAGATCTACCACAACAGAGAAGCACCACAGGGGCNGAGACTCTCAAAGTAACTAACTGACAGTCGACCTGTTAAGTGTTCCCAAACATTTTCGGCCTGCATCTAAAANAAGTATCTGAGCGCAACTAACACCCCGTTTAATCTGCGCCAAAAAAATTGCTGTGTCAGCACGGGGTATATGTAAATGGCTGGGCTGTACTCTGGTCATTAATTGCCAACACAGCAATATCCTGGGTTCTTGAAGCCGAGATATTGTTGTGTCACTTACCATCAGACATCTGATCCCAGGAACTTTCTGATGTTGTAAAACTTTTTTTTTTCATTTTTTTTACCAGTTTAATCCACACAAAAACCCAAGTCGGCCTGTTTGCACTGCCGGCGACCCACATCAGACCCGGAAATAACCCTGCAAAAATCCTAAATTAAATTTCTGGGTATCTGCTGAGGCCCTGTCCACACTGTGCCATGACTTGGGAAGTCTGAGCAGTAACCAGGGTTTTTGCTTCAGTGTGCACAGGGCATAAAAAAAGAAAGAAATATAATAATGAATATAGAAAAGCTGGAGGTGGAAGAGAGGCCTGCTAACAGCACATTAAGGTCAAACTTAACCTTTTAGGTCAAATGAGGGAAGAGTGCTATGGCGTCCCTGGCCCCACAAACTCTGATGGCAGCCTTGCGTAGACCCCGTCAGTGATGAATTGTTAAAAACAATCTTAATTTATCTAATGTTGGGTCCACTCAAAAGATGCTAATAACTAATTCTTATTTCTCTTTTTTTAATCAAATAATTTTTATTGATTTTCAAGTGGTGAGATACAGCAAAACAAAATACAAAATAAAATAAAATAAATTCTTATTTCTCTTTTAAAGAAAAATCCAATCCTTCCATCCAACCCAAGTCTTTCCTGCACTCATGGCTCCNCTGTGGCACGCGGCCTTCCTCTTTTGTAAATATGTCACTGACCTGACCCTAGGATACCTTACCTTGAGTGAGTGCCCCAGCCCATGNTTACTGTACTAGGCCTGTATGCTGCAAGTCTCTATGAGAGAAATCTTATATATAGATTCACACCCAAGAAAAATTGCCAGCATTTCAGATATACNGGCTTACTCAGCTTCCCTCTTCACATATCAAGGCAGATGTTATGGACAATTTAACTTTTTTGACTTTTTTATTTAGTTTAGTTATCAATTACATTGGATCGTTAAGAAGAACACATTGTAACAGAAAATTGAGTAATAGCTGGGGCTAGGTCTTTGCTGCCCTGTATCCATTGCCAGACTGAGCAGACTGAACTAAATAAATATTAGCCCAGGGCCTTTTTGTTAGTGTTACGACAAGGCCTGATACANAGTGTGGCCATCTTAAGACTTGGTTCTTTGCCTAAACAAAAATCAAATCAATCAAAAATACAATAAAATCCCCATACATTATGCAATCTCTCTTGTAACTGGTTCAATGCCATTGGGACGCTCACAACGCCAGCCTGATCCNAATGTGAGAGCCTGAACTGGTTTAATAACGCTTAAAGTTTTTGGACCATGTTGGCTAAAGACAAATCCTAGAAGGTGATCAGTCCGATTAATGCATTGAATGCGGCCAACGAAATTGCTAGTTTCTTATGCTGCACTATATATAATAAAAGGCTATAGGTGGGCACCTTAGTGTGTTAATAACAAATATTCATTTAAGCTATAGAAATAATACAGCACATGTTGCAGTATGGTACAAGAGACCACCAGCAGCTTTTATCAGCAGACTATAGCACTCTATTGCATTGTGTGTGTGTGTGTGTGTGTGTGTGTGTGTGATCTTTAAGGCTACATGTTGAATGCCTTTATACAGGTCATATTAGTCCAAAATCACTTGTTCCTTAATATTTAGTAGTAATTGGTGCATTAGATGTTATACTAAACACATTTCCCTAATAAATCGCTCTGATGACTCCCCCCCTATTCTACTTAAAGTAAATGAAGAGAAATTACATTTCTTGTAGTGTGTTCATGTTTTTCATTAATTGTCTGACCGCCTACGTTGCTTAGAAGTAAATAGAGATCTCAGTAATAGCTGTGCAGCCTGCCATAATTAGGAGACAGGACTACCACAAAAAATGAACAGAGACAATACCAAGGCACAAAAAAAGACAATGTTACATCAGTATTCTGGGAAATGAGAACATTGCTCCAAGCCAGTGATCTTATTTACTACTCGACTGTCACATTTATGATGAATAAAAACAACAGGCACTAGAGACAGCAACATATTGCTGGCTCTTATTTTAGTGCTTGGCTTCTACGCATTGACATATGGCTAACGCATGTAGATTTATACTGGAATTAAATGCTAAACACAATATTTTAGTAATGTTATTTAAAACAACACTTAGTCCCTGATGAGATTTAATACAATCTTATTAATAATGAGACAGTTTCATCTTAGTTTGATTTAATGGCACTGGAACCAGGCTGTTTCTGGTGCTGTGTTCGGGGCTCAGAACTCACTTTTGCTGGATTTCAATAGTGGATCTACATTGGATACAGTATTTGGCGTGAGCATATGGGAGGTTGCGTTCCTCAATCACATGGATTTCAGATCAAAGATGCCGGCCAAAGATGCCACCTTCTTAGCTAGACAACTTCATGCTAAGCGTGCATCCCATTCAAGCGATCCAGGACAAGGATGGTCATATTAGTTACGACCAGCAGACCAAAAACTCCTTCTTTCAAAACTTTTACAAATCCCTCTATAATTTGAATGTTGCCACCCCTGGGACTACCCCAGCCTCAGTGGGGATTCGGGACTTTCTGAACACCTGTCATCTCTCATTTAGACTCTGCATCCGTTCTCAATCAGAAGGTCACCATGGAAGAAGCATCCATCGCCCTTAAATCTCAAAAATCCAATAAGGCCCCAGGACCGGAAACTTCGCTATGCCCTATTCTCCTCGACTCACCTCCTCCCCCACTTTGTTTCCCTGGCAAATCTTATATTCCAGGGAGCCCCCTCACACAACTCACTCTACAATTATTGTCATCCCAAGCCCAAAAAATATCCCACACTTTGTGCAAGCTACTGCCCGATCTCCTTGTTGAACACTGACTTTAAGCTGTTTGTCAAAATTTTGTTTAACATACTCAATTCAGTTCTCAGTGATCTGGTGGACCCAGACCAGGTCAGGTTTGTAGACTGGTTCGGGAAAACACACATGAGGTCAATTGACTTAATGTCACACATCAACCACTACAAAACCCCATTGGCGCTCAAGGCACTTAATGCTGCAAAAGCCTTTAATAGGCTATCCTCTCCTTTCATGTAACTCTTCAGAGGTTTGGTCTACAGGAAGCTTTTCTCCACACAATCCAAGCCCTCGATGTTTCTCTCTTCACTTCTATCTCCACTAATGGCCTTTGCTCCCCCAGCTTTGGTTTAAGTAACGGTAAGAGACAAGGTTAACGAATCATTAGCAGTTTAATATCTCAGCTAGCGGACAACGTTCTGTTCACCCTTGCCTCTCCCCATACTTCTATACCTAACCTTCTGAAGTTGCAGTCTGCTTATGGAGCCCTCTCTAGCTACAAAATCGGAGGCACCTGCCTTTCACCTCACCTGCTGCCACCCTCCTATTTCTCTAGCGCCCCCAGAAGCTATGTTACTTGGTCATCTATTTGACAAAGCAATATATGCATCTCTTCCAGGTTAACTTCTCCCCTTTGCTTTGAGAGACGATATTCGTAAATGGGATCCCCTGTTCATCTCCTGATTTAAAAGCATTAATACTGTCAAAATGAATGCCCTTACCAGACTGTAGTGTTTATTCCAGACACTCAAGGTTCGAGTCGTCAAAGCCTATGTCAACATGTGTGGTAGCTTTACTACATGTAGATGTCGAAGTTTGCAAACTTAAATTGGAGGTAATTCCAATCCTAGTGATTAAATGTATGCAAATATTACAAGTTAAGCTCCCCCCATCTACTNCTCTGATGTGTCCTCATTTTAAGCATGGACATGTATGGAGTTGGGTATGGGAATGCTATGTACGTGAGGTGATTGGTCAATGATAGTAGTATGTAAGGAATAAAACAAAAGCAAAAGAAAACATCAAGTCAGAAAATGTTATTAAATATGTGTTATTTACTGACATCTCTATGTTATCTAGATATCTTTTTTTATTCCATTGAACATAAAAATGTTACATATGCAAACTACTTGGGNACAGGCCAACAGTAAATTATAACCAACTGGCTTTTTCCAAGAAAGGCTGCAATTCATTAAAAATGCTATTTAATCTTTANGTTGGGCAGTCCTGGATAACATGTGGCACAATTCATGTTAATTCTTAGCTGGTGATTATTCTACCTACTAAATGACTTTGGCTACTGTCTCTCTCATAAGGGGACTCAACCNCAACTATTCTCCTGGATTACCCTTTCTATATATCCCTTGCCTTCTGATGAGATTATATTAGCCCTTTCATTCTAATTAATTAATATTAGATCACAACCGTGTGTTACTGTTCTTCTGCTAGAACATCTGTGTTTTATCTCCTTTTCTCTACTCTATTGTACAGTCAGTACACTCAGGACGACAGAAACCTTCAGTTACTCCCCATCTACTGAGTCTATTCTACAATATATATTCTCATACTTTGCCTCTTCTTAGGACACACAGGTATTAAGCCTCTGGTACTAAGCTTCAAATGAGTCTCGTTTACAAAATATATTCTTATATTTGGAGTTCTTAGGATGACAGACAAGTGTACTGGTGTAAAAGTTTAGGCTAATGGGAGACTTCATCAGCTACAGCCCANCTACTTGATCTCTTTTATAATAAATATGATCATTTTGTATCTCTTCTTGGAATAACACTTATCTACTAATGTACTTCTACTAGTNCATTCTCCATAAAACCTTATCCTGTGTCACTCTACATATTTGGCCTATTCTGCAACATACCCAGAAGTACCAGAGCATTGTGGCTTGCATCACATTGTGGGACCACCCAGTATTGGCAACCCACCTTTACCAAAGAGTACTGAATATTCATTGGTAAAGGTGGGTGATGGCAAGGAGGAGGGAAACCNTGCCTAGGGTGCCCAGAGACCTGGCACTGCCCCAGCTTGGACACCAATAATAATAATAATTTTAGCAAAATGGACCACATGGTCTACTCCCTTGCCTCCATCAGATCTATTGCCTCTATTAGTCTACTTCAATCTTCCTGCTGGGAATCAAATTGCCCTTGTCAGTGTCACCTATACTAATATNAGTTACGTCCCCCCCAGCCACCACCACCACCACACATAGGTTCAAAGGTCATCACTCTAAACTAGTGAACTTTTAAACTGTTTGAGGAGCTTCAATTTATTTAAATTCCTTAAGTGCATAGTATGTAGTATACCATCATTAGCTCACATGGCATGCTTCTCTCTAATTAAAATACATGAGCTTTTAAAGTTCAATCAACCTTATTAGGAGGAGAGCCTAATGAGGTGTATGGCTTATAATACATTTATTCTGTCTGTCTTCCCCTGCTAACACAGTTTGGTCTTTAGTCCAAATAACTTTACAAGGGTATTTTGTCTTCCTGTGCACCCATTCAGAAGACAGTAATGTCGTACTTGTGTGCACAAACGCACACGTACGTACCAACCTCAACCCGAAGGACAATAAAAATATATATTTTCAAAGCACATATTAAGTTAGTATGCTAATTATATGAACAATAGTTATGCAAAGTTNAAAAATACAATATAAAGATAACCCAAAAGTGCTGGAATTGTNTTTTTTGTAACAAAAGCACACTTTCTAAGGACAGGTGTGCATCGATACATGNAATCAAAGGTACTCAACCATAAAGAGATGTAGCAGCTGCAAGATCGCTGGGTGAGAGATGATTGACAGTAAAGAATGTCATCTCTATGCCAGAAATACTTTGCAAGTTTCAACGCAAAAAAAAGAAACATATTAAAATGTAACAGGTAACAAAGAATACATTATTAACATGGAAAGGAACNCTAATTATATGTAAGTAGAATGACATCCCCCCTCGAATACTATAGGGATGTGGTTTCTGAATTTTAACATTCATGTCTAGAAGTATGTCATTTCGAGGTTCTTAACCAGTGGTACTGCAATCACAATCTGGTGGTCCACGGGGTGGCCAGTCAAGGTTGCAAGGAGTTAGTTTGTTAGTTTGGAAAAGGCCATATTTAAAAAATAAATANATAATATATAAACTATTTNGGNCAGAATTGATGTGTACTTGAAGCACTGGTGATACTGGTTTCTCTGGAAAGGCTTATATTTGTTATGATTGTAGACTTATTTATCCTGATTCACATCTAGGGGCAGAACCTGATGTTATCCTGACCTTTCCCTGGGGCTGTGGTCTCAAAACCATCTCAATTCGAGGCACCCTTAGAGTCTACTGTACATATATTTCAAGGCATCCCTAAGACAAAATAATTACCAAGCAGTCCCATTTTTGGAAGTTTTTGAGTCAAAACAGAGTAGTAACTATTTAGGCAAAGACAGAAATACATCAGGTTGACTCCTATAGGTTATCTCCTATACAAGATGTACAATTGTGCTTCTAAGACAAGCAACACTAGCAATGTGCCACCACATCCTAACAAAAAACCATTAAGTGGCACCACAATTCAGCGTTGTAGTACTACAGTGCACCGTGATGCACAGTTTGGAAACCACTTCCCTAGGTGCTGCTTATAAGACTAATTCCCAGACTCCTGTGCCTGATCACTACCACATGCACTGGGAAAGTTTGTATAATATTTCAAAATGCATGGTGGGTAGTGTTTTTTGGTCTAGGTCGAAAATATTCAGGTTATATTCTATATGTATTGTGAAATATATAACCAGAAACTATTAATTTAGCAAATGTATATCTTGACTCGAATTCTGTTGCGATCAGAGCTCTGATGTGCCCAGACATCCTTGCAGGCAAGTGTTTGTATGTTCTCCCTGTGTCTGCATAGAGTTTCCTCCGGAGTCCTCCCACACAGCAAAAAATATCCTGGTAGTTTGGCGTCTAAAAAAAAATTTCCTTAGNGGGATTGTAAATTTGGGTGTTATTCCTGGGTGGTAGTTCTGATGGGAGTGATGAAAGCTTTAGNNGGAGGTGGGTNTAGGGAAGGGTTGCTTCATAGAATGGGTGGTAGGTGGATGGGCAGATTAGATGGGCCGCGTGGTTCGTATCCACTGTCAAATACTATGTTACTCTATGTGCAGGTCTGAATCCAGTTTATAGTTACAAAACTGTATTGTTCAATGACTAACAGAACATCATGGATTCTGTATATTATTAGAAGTAGTTTCTAAACATATTAGGTTTGTCTTTCTTTTCCCCCCTCAAATCACAATGAAATGAAAGATATAACCAAGAGGGGTTTCCATTAATTAGATAATTTTGTCCAGACTGGCAGNACAATATTACTTTCTCTGTATGACATCAGCCCGTCATGGGAACCTCTTTTTGTAAAAATATTTGGTGATAGAGAGGAGTGAGAGCCAGTCAGACAAATCAATATGTACAGAAAATACAATCTGCTCCATTAACCAAGGATGTTACCCAACATTAACTCACATGTGTTTCGTATTAGTAGGGCCTTTGCCTCTCTGACTAGTCTGTCTGAACACATCAAGGTCTCTATTTGTCAAGGAGGACTGGGGCTTACAGCACCCAATATCTCATGCTCAGAACGACGGCAACGAGGGAGATTTAAACCTTGGCACTCGCAGATAAATCGAGGCCAAAAAGTCATCTGGTGTAATTTAATTTGCTAATGCCCTGTAATTCAGTCAGAAGGTGTCCTCAAAACGATAGCTTTGCAGCGACATTATAAAACAATGTTACTGTTTTAGGATAAACTTTGGAAGACCCTACAATGCGACCACTTTAAAAATAAGAGTGCCTCTTACATGTGCAGTGATGTAACTGGAATGGGCCCATGAATGGAGAGCTGGGAACTGGGCCGTAACTGCTATTCAGTTATTTCAGGAATTCTGCACAGATATGACATGATGATATAATGCACTTCACTTCTCTGTTTATCTCCCTCTCCTCTCAATCTTATCCTATTACCGGTCCGCTGCCCTGTCCCATATGGAAAGCATCAGGAATAGCCTGAAGTACTTTCCTTTGTCTGGTCTTACACCTTCCTTTCCAGATGTAAAATAGATTCTAATACAGTCCCCATAGATAGGGAAACAGGTTGGAGTTCCTGGCATAGGGAAAGAGATAGTAAAACTTCAGTATTACTTTACTGGATTTTAGATTCTGCTGTTATGGTCACTGTAAATTCAAATATATATCTTAAAACGGAGAGTGCAGAGAGATTTTTTACGTAAATGGTAATTTTAATCTCTCATATAAAATGGTAATATATCTAATACATATATATATATATATATATATATATATATATATATATATATATATATATAAAAACAAAAACAGTGATGATTAGGTCTCCAGAATATCGACTTTCCCTAAACAACTGAAGATAGCAGTTGTAGAGTTATGTTCCTGATAGATTGAGATTAAGTGGGACTTGCATTCCTTATCTTAATATGGAAAACACAAGGATATATAGATCTTATAGTATTCATAGCCAAAGGGAAAGGCAATTTCTAAAAGAAACTCTCATATTTATTTTTTAAATTGTGCAATCAACAGGGGCGCGAAGAGCGAATTTATTAACAGTTCGACTGAGACGAGAACTATTTCTATGGATTCAGCAAATATGTTAAAAGGTGTGAGTGGGGTAGAATTTTCCAAAAATAGGNCATTTCCAAAGTAGATTAACGGTCTCTATTTATTATTACGGACAGTTTCTAATTATTATGGACAATGGCTCTAATTGTGAGCCATTGTGTGGACCTAGTAAACTACAAATGTAAAGGAACAAAGAATTGGGTGTGTAATGGAACTTTATCAGTTGTAAGATTGGAAGTTAATCTGTTGACACTGAACTTATCCAACAGTGTTCTTCTNTTGATAACTATTGGACAGAATATTGAAATGTCAGTTAAAAATGTGTTCAACATTACAATAACCCTAAACTTACGCCTAACCATAACTGCCAATAGTAATTCATGGTAAGTGGAACAGTGGGACATAGTGGGACATAGATGTTGTAGCAGTCTGTNAGGTGATTGGGGAACAAAGCAGGGNACAGCAGAGGACCAGGACATAATACAGAAAGGATCAGGACACAAAGGACAGAGCTAAAGAGGCAGACAGGACAGAAAAGAGAAGTAGTACACAGAGACAAGCTAGGTCTGGATCCTCCTTTCCCGTACGGCAGCGCGGCAGTGAGGTTTTCCTTGTCC
>JABWIB010010681.1:6969-18788 GCA_016617825.1 Platyplectrum ornatum | reverse complement strand
GGGCGAGTTTACGGCGAGATTTTTTTGGGCGAGCATTTACAATCACACCCTTTAGTAAATCTTTGAAAAGAAAACACGCACACAAACACACCCATTTTCGGCGAGAAATCAAACTCGCCCTTTAGTAAATATACCCCCAGGAGAAAGTTGACAGACAAATGATGTCTATGTCCTTTCTTACACCATTCTGNATATTTTGCCCAGATCCTATAATAAGTTTTATTAGTAGTGGGCTTTCTCACTTTAGGACGTGTAGAANTTACCTTCCAACAAACCAGCTTTTACCTCCAGTATTCTGGAGGTAATTGCCATGGCCGCCACTGGTTTAAGTGAGGCCCCCNCAACAACGTGTTTTTTCTTTAACACCACTTCAATTTTTTGTACATGGGGTCCTTGATGATGATACATGCTAGAAAATCTGGACTGAACCGCTATTCTGGGGTCGGTGAATCTCCATTACTCAGCTACCAGATCTGTAATCGTTTTAGAACTTTGATTTTTTTCTAAGCCTCAGAGAATAGAAGATTCTGCCAGCTAGGTTCTTTTTTCGATTCCTCAAAATTGAGGTTCTTATGAAACACGGTTAATAAATTGTTGACCAGGTCTGGGATGAAATCTGCTTTCATCAGTGAGGAAGAAGATTTTTCATCTGATAGCAATGAGGCCACGGGCTCTGCCAGGTTGTCCTCTGGCTCTGAATCTCCAGAGCACTTACTAGTCACCGACCTTTGCCTTTTGTATTACATTTTTAATAGGTCCTCCTTAGTGACAAACGTCTCCGCTATCGTTATTTTGATATGTTTGATGAACCCTACCATATGAGATGGCAGAAGATGATGTTGACCAGCTATACAATCATCNCATACTGTGCTTTTTATGAAGTTGTCTCACATAGGGCACAATCTTCTCTATGTCTTCTCTATGTTTAGACCTTAAATCTATTTTGTCCTTAGATGACTCAGACTTACAATAATAACAGAAAAAAATTAACCAAAAACTAAATTTNTATACTTTTTTTTTCAGATTTAGCCAACAGTATCTCCAAGTAGACAAAAGAGGAAGTCTTACCCAGGTCTCTTAGAGAGTTTTTTCTCCTCCATAGGAATAACAAAAACATTAATACACTTGTCTGCACACCAATAGGAGAAAGGAGCAAGATAGAACACCTGCTCTTGGATGTGAACACACACAATGCAGCATGGCATTAAATAACAGGGGCCTGCGGAGACACCCTGATGACGTCACACTCACGTTCAGATGCACCAAGGCATATCAGGAAGTGTGGTATCAATGATGCCCGGATCCTATGAGCCACACCACACCAACTGGAAGTCAGGGGCGGAGCTACCACATTCTGAGCCACACAAGCCTTCCCTGGAGCAGCGCTACAGCAGAGGGCAATAGTAAGGCCCCCTCAGGGGAGAACACTCCAGCACACCTGATGGAACCTGTCTTCTGTATTCTTTCCCTGATTGGGACGTATGAATGGGATGAACCCCACTGTATTGACTGACATGGGAAGGGCAGGGGTAAATTATATTGTCTTTATTTTGTTGTTGGTATTTTGATGTGGGGATTATCATTGTTGGTAAGATCACTATCGGTAATATGACTACCACCCTTTTGAATGTGTATGTGTGAGTGTGTGAACTTCTCAAGGAGCAAGATACATTGTAAATAAGTACACCCTCATTACCTCTCCCTGACCCTGGCTAGGCGGGGATATATGAAGCCCGAGGGGAATCTATATGGAGGGAGCTATGGAGCTAGGTGAGGATATATGGAGCTATTCGGGATCTAGCTATATGAGTAATAAGAAATCAAGTCTGNTTAGTTGTTATGNGCAACATCCCCACTTTTCAATCACCCTGCAATATCTCTGCTTAGTAAATTTAGGCCCTGGTATTTTGCAGGAATGTGTATATTAAGCTAAATATCAAAATTTTACACTTGATTCATGTATCATATTATTTGTATTTTATTGTTTAGACANGTGCTTTTTATGAAGTTGTCTCACATAGGGCACAATCTTCTTTAAGTCTTCTCTATGTTTAGACCTTAAATCTATTTTGTCCTTAGATGACTCAGACTTACAATAATAACAGAAAAAAATTAACCAAAAACTAAATTTNTATACTTTTTTTTTCAGATTTAGCCAACAGTATCTCCAAGTAGACAAAAGAGGAAGTCTTACCCAGGTCTCTTAGAGAGTTTTTTCTCCTCCATAGGAATAACAAAAACATTAATACACTTGTCTGCACACCAATAGGAGAAAGGAGCAAGATAGAACACCTGCTCTTGGATGTGAACACACACAATGCAGCATGGCATTAAATAACAGGGGCCTGCGGAGACACCCTGATGACGTCACACTCACGTTCAGATGCACCAAGGCATATCAGGAAGTGTGGTATCAATGATGCCCGGATCCTATGAGCCACACCACACCAACTGGAAGTCAGGGGCGGAGCTACCACATTCTGAGCCACACAAGCCTTCCCTGGAGCAGCGCTACAGCAGAGGGCAATAGTAAGGCCCCCTCAGGGGAGAACACTCCAGCACACCTGATGGAACCTGTCTTCTGTATTCTTTCCCTGATTGGGACGTATGAATGGGATGAACCCCACTGTATTGACTGACATGGGAAGGGCAGGGGTAAATTATATTGTCTTTATTTTGTTGTTGGTATTTTGATGTGGGGATTATCATTGTTGGTAAGATCACTATCGGTAATATGACTACCACCCTTTTGAATGTGTATGTGTGAGTGTGTGAACTTCTCAAGGAGCAAGATACATTGTAAATAAGTACACCCTCATTACCTCTCCCTGACCCTGGCTAGGCGGGGATATATGAAGCCCGAGGGGAATCTATATGGAGGGAGCTATGGAGCTAGGTGAGGATATATGGAGCTATTCGGGATCTAGCTATATGAGTAATAAGAAATCAAGTCTGNTTAGTTGTTATGNGCAACATCCCCACTTTTCAATCACCCTGCAATATCTCTGCTTAGTAAATTTAGGCCCTGGTATTTTGCAGGAATGTGTATATTAAGCTAAATATCAAAATTTTACACTTGATTCATGTATCATATTATTTGTATTTTATTGTTTAGACAAGCCTTACACTTATAATACAAAAATACAACACTAAAAAGACAATGAAGACAAATATGTTNGGAAATTCTCTTTTTATATAAATTATGTATAAGAGCTATAGCGCAATTTATGACAAATTAAGAGGCATTCACTCAGTATTTTGTGTTCATGTTGGTTTACAGTTAACAAAGATAAAGCTTAATAACTTACATTGTAAATAAATGTAAAAACTAAATAAGCAAACATATTCTAAAGTTCCTCAATATATAAACAGAAGCACTGCAAATTTTTTTATGATAGCACATGTAAAGATTACATATAAATGAAGGACATCAACATGACTGAAGTTCTTTACATAAATAACAGTTCAAGAGAAAGGTGGCAGGTGCAATGTACATTACAAAAGAAAGCAACAAGGGAACAAAAGAAAGGACAGATACAGTAACTATTATGTACAATCCCATTGTATGTATTCTAANCACAGCTTATAAAACCTATCAATGTAGTATGCTGGCCCCAATGGGGATATNTTTGAAAAGTTTAGACGTTACAGCAGTTTTTCATTTGTGTCGGCTTTTTGGTAATGGCCCCCGAAAGATTAGTTACAGAGCCTCTGTCATCTTCATCATCACACCTCTTTCTCACTTCCCTAAACAAAGAAGGTTACAGATTAAGAGTCTCAGCAGTACANATAAACCAAAAAATAAGTCCTTTTTCTGTTCCATGTAAATGACATATACAGACAGGTCAATGTGTTAATTTTCTGGATTATATAGAGCAGTCTTAGTTAAAGGGCAGCATTTGTGTGATATTCAAACTGTAAGATCCAATGCTAAAATGATATAAATACATATATATAACGTATTATGTACCTGTAAATATGTTTTCTTTGCTTCCTCTNTGGCAGCACTACTCAGGGGTTAACTCCCCTCCCACAGAAAACAGAAANCAACCTTACTTCGTGCTGGAAACTATGTGCTGCCATGGAGGAAGCTAGAAAAACATTTTAACAGGTACATTATATTACATTTATCTTGCCCCTCCAATGGCAGCACTAATCATGGGTCATACCCAAGCAGTAAAATATAAGGGGGGAAAAACTAAACATATTTACTTAGAACCTGCCTTCCAAAACCAGCATTGAACACATATAACCAGACACTAACACATATAATTAGACACTAACACATATAACCTATAGTACTTGGTAAATGTGTGAACAGAAGTCCATCCTGCTGCCTTGCATAATTCCTGTATTGAGGCAGATTCCTTCTCTGCCCATGACACAGATACTGTTCTGGTGGAGTGGGCTTTAAATTAACAGGAGGTTCACGCTGTCTAATTCTAAAGGCTTCTAAAATCGTAGATTTTATCCACCTGGAAATAGTGATCTTAGAGGCAGGTCCCCCCTTTATTACTGCTCTCTAAAAACACAGAGTGGTTTAATCTTGCGCAAGCCTTTTGTTCTCTGAGTATAGGTGGACAGAGTTCTAACAAGTTTGTGCAACCTTTCTTTCTTGAAATTATTTGGATTCGGACATAAAGATGGTAATACCACCGTCTGTTTAACATGAAATTCCCTTGTCGCCTTAGGTNGGAATTCAGGATTGGTCCTAAGCACTACCTTGTCTGGGAATAAGTTCATAAAAGGTTGCTCTGCCCATAGTGCCCGGAATAAGACACTTGTCTTGCTGACGTGATGGCTGCGAGAAAAGCAGTCTTCCAGGTAAAATATTTCAGAGAAACATTAGTTAAAGGTTCGAAAGGGGTGGGGGCTACAAAAACTTTCAACACAAGGTTTAAATCCCAGGGGGATACCGTGTTTCTAAATGCTGCTTTGATTTTGGAACAGGCTTGCAGGAACCTAGACACATATCAATTTTTTATAATGTCCATGTCCAACATTACAATAAGGGTGGATATTTGAACCCTAAAAGAACTAGTAGCTAAAACTAATGATGAAATCTGTTATTCTGCTAACACCAGTAAACATATTTAGACCAAACAGTAAAGTACACTTTTGTAGTAGATTCCTTTCATGCCGCCAATAGTGTATTGATGACTTTCATAGAGAAACCCTGTTTGTCTTTCTCAGTAGCCGTGCCATGAGATTCCATGTTTCTGGTGCTGGGTGGATCATATGATTTTTATGAAGAGACCAAGCCCACCATGACCAGAAGGGTAGTATCGCTATTACAGTTCCGTCCTCTAGTTGTACCTTCCCTATGAATTTTGGTATTAGAGGTATCGGAGGGAAGGCATAGGCCAGAGAGAAGTCCCACGACCCAACATGGCATCTACACTAAGTGCCTGGGGTTCCCGGTNTCTTGAAGAAAACATTGGTAGTTGCCTGTTTTGTAGAGAGGCCATAAGGTCTATCTGTGGCATGCCCCATATACCGACAACCCACTGGAAGATTTGTGGTTTAGTTGCCACTCTCCCGGGTGACATTGTCTCCTGCTGAGAGAATCTGCTGTTATTTTCCTGCTATATAGATTGTTGGAATGCTCTCTACATGCGCCTCTGCCCATATTAACATTTGGCAGGCTTTATTCANAAGAGACTTGCTTTATGTGCCTTGTTTGTTCACATATGTGATTACGGCTTTGTTGTGCGTTTGAATCACCCGGGACCGACCATTTAGCTTGCTTTGGAAGGTTAGGCATGCTTGCCGTACCACCTACATCTCCAGNAGATTTCGTGTGTGCAGAGGCAAGGTGCCCTGAGCCCAATGTTTGCCACAGACTGCCCCCAACCTGAAGCACTGGCATCGGTAGCTATAACTATGGTCAGAGATGGTAAAAAAGATTTCTCCCTTAGCAATCGGTCTACTTTATGGANATAGAGGGAACTAGGTGGCTTTTGTCTTTTGTTTATGAGCCAACCATCGGTCTTGAGGAATCGTCTACTGTAGATGCAGNGATTAACAATTTTTGTGAATGTTCTGGGGGAGGTAGCGAGACCGAAGGAAAGAGCCAAAAACTGATAATGGTTCCAAGGACATGGAACTTCAGAAACCTCTGCTGTGGTACAAAATCCGATAGACAACTTTCAATTATATGGTGGTTAAAAACATATTCTTCTTTAGATATGGCAAAAAAAACCTGAACCACTACCCCTTGGTCCAACATGGATTGAAAACTGCCTTGCAGAACATGTAGAATGTCTGCTTGAAAGTGGAGTAGGAGAAGGCTTAAAAAGAATCTCTGAGTTGTTTGAGAAATTACATCCTGTAACCTGATTGTATTACTAGAACTCATTTGTGTTTTCCTGTNGATGCTACATGTACAAATTGATTTTAATCTTATTGGCAATATTTANATGGATGTACAATTGTGCGGACAATTTAGTTGATCTCTTTTTCCTCCATCTTTCTTTTGGAGTACTTTGTGCTGTTTACTGTTAGATCAATAGTCCTGCACTTGGAGGTCAGATATGTAATTGTATACTATTGAATTGAACATCTCCCTAGTACACATACNTAATCTTTTCAAGTACTCGGTGCTGTCACTGTTGGCAACCCAGGTTTGGAGAGCCATTTTCCTATATGTGTTAGAACTCATTTGTCTGAGGTGACTCCTCCATATCGGAAACAATTTGAGTATCCTTTCCCCCCTAAGTTCCCTTGCCTGGNGTCATTGGGACTATAAGCCTAGGCCTCTCTAAAGTCGCCCGTAGAAAACCTGGGATGTTTAACAGTAGGAGACTTCCTAAATACCTAATCCTCTGGGAGCCAGGAGGATTTCCCACAGGAGGATCTGGAGATGAAGTCATCTAATCTGGCCAAACAAATAATCTCCTGAAAAAGGTAAGGATAAGAGTTTATTCTTTCAGTGTACATCTGCCGCCCACTGTTTGAGCCATAGCGCCCTTCTACCCAAGCTGCGGTAGCCATAGGTGTGGCAGCTAGATGCACAGAATCAAGTGACGCCTCACACAGAAATTCAACAGGAAGCTGAACATTTTGTACTTACTGAAGTATCTGACCCCTTTTTGCATCAACCAAAATATCAGCCTCCAGGCCATTCCACCATCCCCTTAAGACACTAGCTGTAATGGCGGTGGAAGCTGCAGGCTTAAGTGCTNCCCCCGCAACAGTGTGGATCTTTTTGAAACCTATTTAAATTTTTTTGTCCATATAGGAATATATTGAGNTCCTCCAGGGATAAGGTGGTTTTGCGTGGTTAAGACCTCTTCTGACTGAAAAGGATACATTCTGGCAAATTTATTAACCACAAGGTTTATCTGGATGTTTCCATTCACTTACAATAAGATCCTTTAGAGGCTGGGACAGTGGACACATCTTAGACTTTTTCCTAGTTTCATGAATTTTATATTCAGTATGATGTTCTTCAATATTTAGTCAAGAGTGAATAAGACCCAGTTATTAACCAAGTCTGGGTTACACTCTGTCTCCTGAACAGTGGGCGTCTCATCCTCTGAATGAATGGATCAGAGTGGTCACTAATTACTGACCGTGGCCTTTTAGGGGCCGATTCAATCCTGTGCGAAGCGCGCTTTTCCCCGTCTCTTACGGTAGCAGAATCTCGTGAATTTTTATACACGGCTCAATGAGCCGCAAATGAAAAACCGCGAGTTTTCCTCCCTTACGCTGTTTGTTTTAAGCATCGTACTCAGTAACAAAGGTCTCTGCTAGCTCAGCTTTTAACATGGCCACAAAATCTGCACTAGAGGTGCTGAGTCTTTGACCTTGTGACCTTGAAAGGCAACTTTCACAGAATATTCCCACATAGTTAATAGTATGTGGGAATATACCATTAATATACTACCGGTAATAGGGTGTCACAGACAGAACTCAGACCTACAATAATAAGTGATGACTATAAGCATTATGAAAGTAAATGATAAGAAGATATGCCATAGTGTCATACCAGGATTTTCTGGATTGTCTGGTTTCTTCCATGATTGCAGGATGCAAAGCACTGCTGATACAGGAACACACTCCATGTGTGGCTGTGAAGCGACATTTTTAAAGTTCCAGGGGGGCGGGTTAGTCGCCCTNAATGATGTAACGCCCACTTTACTCAACAAATTAACCTGGGCACAACATATACCTCCATCAGCCAATGCTACTGACCAAGCAAGTAGCCACTCCACACCATAGCCTTGCCTGTGTATATATAAACACACACGCACACTGTATATATGTTTCTTTATTGGTGCAGTAACTTTCAAATGTAATTTTACACAAGATATTCAGTCCTCAACCTATATTTAATAGTATCTGATAGATATTAAATTGTACGATCCCAATAATGACTAAATCACATATAGCTGTAATTCATACAATATGCAAATGGTACTAGCATATTTTACATAACAAAACACCAATGTATACATCATGATTATGGGCTGGTTCATGAATTACAAATCCAACATGATGAGATCCCCATTCAGTGGTTGAATAAGATCTGCAAGGCTGCCATACACATTTATCTACCTTTCCATAACACCAGTAACGACATTACGTTTTTCAATTTAAATCTATATGGGTACACAGAGTGAGGACACAACTATTCTGTATATTACAACATGAAGTTACAACGTGTGATCGGAACCCTTCTGCCTTGTCAGAAATAAGACTTTTCAAGGTAATCCAGAAAAGTAAAAAGTACACATAGACCAGTCGGTACATGGCATTTAAACTGAACAGAACAAAATGAATAGCATTAATAAATAATAGTCTCCCAGAGAGCCATTTTGATAGTGAATTTGTGATTGATATAATTACCTTGCAAGATGGAGAACTGCTTCCACAATATTTGATCCCTCTTTGGCACTAGTTTCACAGAACAAAGCTCTGTATGTCTGTAAAAGGAAACCACACAATGTAGGCTTTATTTATTAGAGGACATATAACCCTAAGCAAGAAGGAGTAATAGCAATAAAATTATTATTTCTATTATTACTACTAATTATTATTATTAGTACTACAATAAACATAATAATNCATTGTATTTTGTTCATTTTTACATTATGTAAATCTATTATAATAACATGTCTTCTATGAAAATCAAGGAGGAGACATAGAGAAAGGGGACTAAATCCTGGGCCTAAATTAATTNATCTGTGGGATTGGAAAANTGGTGATGTGCAACCAATCAAATTCAAGCTCTCAGTTTCATTTCACATACTGGAGAATGTGAGCTAGAATCTGATTGGTTGCTATTNTGATATCCCAGAAGAACCCTAATNANTCCTCTGTAACTAATCACAAGGGAGTACAGGCCACAGGGACCAGCTCTGATTGGTCAGCATGAGGTAGCTTTTGGAAAAAGCCAGTTGTGACAGTTGGTGAGNTGGCTGGCGCCAACTGTGAGCTCAGGTGTGTAGAGTAAGTAGGAACAGGGCTGGTGAGCTGCGGAGCTTGAGAGACTGTGTTAGGCTGCAATTGTTGGGTCCTGTGCAAGGACCCTCAGATAACATGTAAGGACAGAATAGGTGCAAGTGAAGACCTGAGCAAAACCATNTTTAACTATAAGGAAAGCAAATTTATACTGTGGAAACATAATTAGAGTTAAAAAGTGAAGTTTCCTAGCTTAACTTTAATTTACAGACTATTCATTAATCTGTGTTAGCTGTATGTGGTAAAGCAAAGTATTTTACCTGCATGCAAAATAATTAAAGTCAATTTGTACCCCTGACATTGGAACATGGGTTGCACCTATTTTGCCCTGAAAGGTGTAAGTGCAGCTTTGGATCTGCCCCATAATATCTATAAATGGCATGGATAGCTTTACATTGTACTATGTTATAATTATATAATAGAACTCCGTACTACTATGGTTTTTGGATACAAATTATAACTGGTTTTAGCAACCCCTTGCTGAGATATCCCAGAGGAAGGNATTTGTGCAATGAAGGATTTAAATATGTAATTCATTTTAGTTTTCAGTTTTTGGGATTCATTTTGAGGAANTGTACATATCTTCCAGTCTTCGCCAAGCAGCAGAAGAATATAGTCGTCAGCCCTCACTATTATGCATATATATTTGTGTGCAGTGGTTTATTAGTGAACACTTACAGTAAGTGCATGATGGGTGTTAATTGGATGGCTTCATAGCTAGAGACATACATTTTTACACAAAGGTTTTATTGTCATCAACTCATCCACANACGCTTGCCTAAATGGATACGATATCAACCTTTCAGCAATGCCCATGACATCTTTTATGTATTCCATTTTGTACCCTTCTTTCTCCTGAAACACTTTGTTTTAAAATAGCAAATTTCCTTCAAGATGAAATTCTTAAGCATCCCTGTGCATTCCTATGTCATGCCTTGCCTTTCTACTAATATACAGTAGCATTGCACACAGTGAAGGCACTTATTCAAGACCTGTATAATGCAGTTGTNAATAACATTTTAAAATATGTTATTCTTTTTTGTTAGATGAACGTCACTGACCATGGATAACTTCTCTCCATAACTTGTTGGTACACATTTATGGCCTTGTTCTGACATTGTCTGCCGGAGATCTGCTTTGTTTCCTACCATCATGATAGGTATGTTGTCACCAGTTGAATCCTGAAAAATATAATTTCAGCTTTAATGCTGGCCATTCACAATGCAATGATGGATAAATGTATAAGTGCTTTTAGAAAACTTTGTTTAAAGGTTGGACCCTTAGGGCTCGATCCAGATAGTGGTAACATGCCATTTTCTGGGTGGGTGCATATCTGTAGTAGACACAGCGGGTGGGGTAATGGTATGGTAAGGGCTGGCTTGCAGAAAATGTAAGGTAGGAGTCAGTCTGTGAATTCCCCTAATATAGGGGTAGCCCCCCCATACATAGTTGAATCTGCATAATGTATAAGTTAGGATGGAGTTCAATTTGTGAATATATAAATCAGAGGTGTATCCTATACAAAAGAAAATGCATCTTCAAAGCAAGATATTGCCAGTAGGTCAAGTATATAGTGTCTGTCTTACCTCAATCATATCTATCCATTCCCGNACATTCAGGAAGCTCTTTTCACAAGTTACATCATAGAGAAGCAGAACACCGTCAGCTCTTCTAAAATAAGACTTTGCTATACTTCTGAATCTGGAACATAAATTCAGTTACAATCATATTACTATCCCCCAAATATTCCATATGGCCCACACTTATAATGGTAGGAAATTTTTTGCAGCCCTGGTCAACCTGTAATATTTTCAGTTTTCCATCTCAGATACTGAAACATTTTTGTGCACATTGTACTGGTCTATCATGTAATACGCTGAGCCTTTCAGCATGGTCTAATAGAGCTGGCTGATTGCCACATCCATAGTTGCATGCCTGAGCAGCTTGCAGACAATGCNACCTGTGTGAGTGCGGCATATAGCACAATGGCTGATCCATGTTCAACACAAGGGTCTGAAATAGGTTGCAGAATGTCAGCCTTCTAGACTTAAGGTGGCCATTCANGGGCAGATTTTTAGCCAAAACCCATGNTTGTCGGGAAAATCACCCCGCTTGTCAGGTGTATAGCAGGTGTTTTGCAATAAATTTTGTTTATATGACACATCTTTTCTTTTCCTTATCATGATAATTGTCATAATCCTTTTTGCTTCAGGAACATTTNAAAAAAGAAATATCACTACATAAGGCACAAAATCAGATGTAGTACCTTTCTTGGCCNGCTGTATCCCAAAGCTGTAATAGTGTTGGTTCTCCATCAACAACTAATGTCTTCATCTGAAAATCCACTCCTTTTT
>JABWIB010010679.1:7011-19636 GCA_016617825.1 Platyplectrum ornatum | reverse complement strand
AACAGCCATGCTGTCAGTTTTAACCGCTGAGGATTTGGGTGCAGTATTCCCCCTTGATGTAGAATGTCTGGTCGGTCGGGCAGCCTCCAGGGCCTGGCAATTGACATCTCCAGGAGTTTGGGAAACCAAGATCTCAGTGGCCAGTAGGATATTACTGCTATCACCGTAATTCGCTCCGTCTGAATCTTCCTCAATAGTCTTGCTACTATGGGGATGGGTGGGAAAGCATATGCCAGATTGAAGTCCCAGTCTGTCGAAAGGGCGTCCGTTGCTATTGCTTGTGGATGGGATAACCTGGAAATGAAGGCTGGCACCTTGGCGTTGCTTGCGGTCGCCATCAGATCTACTTGAGGCTCGCCCCATCGTTTTATGATTTTCTGAAAGATGTCGGCCTGAAGTTCCCACTCGTTTGCCAGCACCTGACACCTGCTTAGGGCATCCGCCCACTGGTTTTCTGACCCCGCGATGTATACTGCTTCTATGGATTCCACATGAGCCTCCGCCCAGTGCAACAGGAGAGCGGCTTCCTTCATCATTGATTGGCTTTTTGTTCCTCCTTGCCTGTTGATGTATGCTACTACCGATTTGTTGTCGGAGCAGATCAAGGCAGCTTGATGGCGTAACCTGTTTTGGAAGGCCACACACGCGTTGTGCACTGCTTTCAGCTCCCTGATGTTGGAGTGTAGCGGACTTTCGCACTGACTCCATCTGCCTTGCACCCAGGAGGAACCGCACATAGCTCCCCAGCCTGAAGCACTTACATCTGTTGTTATGACTACTGGCTTTAATGGCTGGAACTTTAATTGCCTTGAGACAGTCCGTGTGCTTGTGACCACCATAGCAGCTCCTTTCTGGCTCCCGCGGACAGCAGGATAGGTTTGTTGGTGTTGGCAGTGCTTCTGTCCCACTGTCTGAGGAAACAGGCTTGTATCTGTCTGGCATGGAATCTTGCCCACGGCACAGCCTCTATTGTTGACGCCATCAAACCTTGGAACTTGAGCATGAATGCCACCGTCACTCGAATTTTGGCTTTCGATGTTCTGGCCAACGATGTTATGGTGTCTATTCTTTGTTGCGTGAGACACACCTTCATGTTGCAGGAGTCTATCCAGACTCCTAAATATTTTATAAGGTTTGTTGGTCGAAGATGGCTTTTGTTGTGGTTGATAATCCAACCATGCTCTGTTAGCAGCTTCACTGTTTCCCTCGTGTGTTCCTCTGCCAGTTGCTGTGTAGGAGCCGCGATCAACAGGTTGTCGAGGTATGGCCAGATAAGTATGCCCCTGGCTCGCAGCTTCTCCATCAGGACAACCAGCACTTNCGTAAACGTCCTGGGTGATGTTGCCAGACCAAACGGTAAAGCCAGAGTGCTCTTCTTGAAACTGCATTGGTTGCGGCTGCCCGTGTGGCAAATCTGATTACATCCAGTGAGGCGTTACATAGAAACTCCACCGCCTTAAGCCCCAGCTCCACCTTATTTTCCATCGGGTCACGGAAAACGTTTACATCTTCCAATGGAAGAGTGGTCCTGTGCGCCAGTCTTGCAATTGCCGCGTCCACCTTGGGCGACTCATCCCACTTACGGGAGTCTTCTTGTAGGTATGAGTACACACGGTTCAGTTTCGCTGGCGGGGTTAACCTCTTGTCAGGCACCTTCCATTCCTCAGTTACAAGATCTTTCAAAGATATCTGACAATGGAAAAACCCTGGTCTTCTTTTTCTGTTCTTGGAACAGCAGGTCTTGTAGTTTCAGGCTTTCCTGAGACTCTTCGATGTTTAGCGCCTTGTATATCAATTTAAGAAGGTTGATTACCAGGTCTGGATTCATGCTGGGGTCATCTCTGACTGCCGCTGAGGCTACCTCCTCTGATAGATCCGAATAATCTGAGACAATAGTATGCTCAGGCTGGGCCGGCGAGACCGAAACTTTGCTGCCCCCGGATCTGGTTCTCTTTTTAGATGAGCCTTGTCCCTCCTCTCTGGTGACAAACATGGTTTTTAAGGTGGTAATAAAGTCAGCAAGCGGTAAGATAGGCTGCTGCTTGGCTGTGCATGCAAGGTATATAGTGCCTGTGAACTCCTCCGGCAACTCTCCATCACATACAGTACAGTGCAATAGGTGCTGCTTCTTATGCTGCTGTTTAGGGTCAGCCTTAGATTTAGAGGACTCAGGTCCTGCAAGACATACATATGTCAGAAGCACACCAGACAGAGGGACATAGTAAGGCAAAGGTACATGAAAGTACAAGAGACAAAAAAAGTCTTACCAGACTTCCTCGGCTGAGAGCGTCTCTCCACCATGATTAGGATGAACGCATCAGCCTGCTGCACAAGTGGAGATTTAAATAGTGCGCCAAACGGACTCGCTTTACGGCCGTAGCCGCGCTTTACGGCACGATCGTTCGTGCATCTACGGCTCCTCTTCGGCGCGCCGAACACCTGTGACGTGCAGCCCGTCACACCTGCCCATCCTCCCGAGGGGACGGGCGAAAAGGGTAGAAAACGCCGGAGGCGGAAGTGCCTCGGCTTGCTGCTGCAACCTCCGGAGACCCGGCGTGGAGGGAGCACCCATGAAGCGACTGCTGTGCAGGTAAGCAGGAAGAAAGAAAAGACACAGAAAGCGGAAGGAGGGAGGCTTATATACCGCCGTGTCTTTTCTTTCTTCCTGTGCAGGAGCAAGGGGGATGTCCTCCCGATGGTTGTGCTGCCATGGGAGGACAGGGAAATGTCTCTTTATGGAGTGATGCCAACAATTATACTTTTAAAACATCAAAACCTCTTTTTAAGTATGTTAATACTTTACAGGCTTTGAGCACTATTGCCAAGTCTACTGTGTAAAGAGCACTCCCAAACCCTTCTAAATTAAAGATTCCACACACTGCCACTCTCAATTGCGTTCTTGTGACCTTAATGTTAACTTAATGCTATTATAAGTAATGGCCATATTGACAGATTATTAACTGCATTAACTGCATTGGCCAGCCAGGTAACAAACGTCCTATGGAAACGAGCTCTTAAAATGGTAACCCCTGCTCTTAGTAGAGAATCCTGCCACTGCAGCATCAACCTTATGCATGAGCCCCATTTATTAGTATTTAATTTCTGTGAATCATATGTCAGATAGGTCTACATTCAGGTTGTTCCCACTCGCTCTTTAAAATCTCTATTAACTATCAACTAGGCAGTGGCTCAGAATCTAGGCTTGCACGGGGGGGGGGGGGGGTAAAATTAATATTAGTGTTTGCATACAGGAAGACTTTATTTTTGCATTTTGCACAGGTACTGACCAGTGTTGCTGTTACACTGTTATTACACTTGTGCTGGAAACATCATTTCTCACTTGTAATACCTCTTGAAAAATCTTTCGGTTGGAACAAATCTCTTTCAGGGGTTCAAATGGAATCCCTGTGAGCATTATGAGCCCTATTAATTTCATGCGATTTTTCATAGACACAGACGGTTTCTATTTTACTGCCTATTTACAGTTCTTCTTACTCCTTTTTTCTGTTAAGACCACCAGGTATTTTAGTCTTTTGTGCAACTTATCCAGTCATGTTCTTACTACCGTAACTGCATGATACTCTACCTCTTCTTTTAAGCATGTTGCAATAAATATGTTTGTTCGGCCACATCGGTGTAGATCTGCTAGGACTGATCNGATTTTTATTTTCTTCCTAAGTGCCTAAAATCCAATATAGTTCTGTAGCCCCCTGATGTTTTCCCTACAAAGAAATGTATTTGACTGTTTATTTCTATATATTTTTTTTTTAATCCTTAGAAACTTTCTCTGGATTGGAACTCTGTCACAATGTGCCATTGCATTATCTGTAATAAACTTATTTTAAACACAGTCTGCTGCTCTTCCTCTACCAACTGACATAAGTATGTAACGCCCCAGCAGTTAACTTGCATCTGCTGGGGCTTGTAGCGGCGTCGGCAGTGGGGAGAATGTACTGCGCGTGCGCAGGAATTGGCCAAACGGCGCACGCGCAGAGATGAAGAAAGACGCGAGCACTGTGCTGCTGGTGCTCGCGGCTATTATTTACAAGTAGCACATGGCTACTTAGTCATTGGCGCATGCGCAGTGGGGCAGAAAGGCAGGAATCAGCGCGAGCACTCGCACAAGCGGGATTCAGGCTCCAGCGCGAGCCAGAGAAAGTTCTGGTGGCAGCGCGAGCCTAATATAGTTCTGGCTGTCCGCGAACTGTGTGTAGCTCGCGACCAGCGCCACTATACTGTGGTGATTCGGCCACAGCTCGTGGGGAAAATAGTTCCCAGTAAATACAGTGAATGGGGTATGATTAGAAAAGTAGGGAGTGGAAAAGGGGCTAGGCTGGAGGAGAGTGGCTATAATTAAAATGATTAAGGTGGTTAATGAAAGTGGAGGAGATGGATTAGTTTATAAAGGGGGCGGATGGATCTATAAGAAGGTGATGGGGATTCAAAGGAGACAGTGGGAACGGCGCGATGTTATATAAGGTAAAGGTGAGCTTAGGTAAAGGCAGTTGTTGGGGTTAAGTTTTGGGAGCAGGACTATACAAGTTGATGGAGTTAAAGTTTACCTAATATAAAGTTTACCTAATCTGAGTGGAAGAAATAAAATAAAAAATAGAAAAGGACTGTTTTTAAAGAAGAAACCCTAAGTGGAATGGATTAAAACTTTTGCCAAGCCGCTGATTCATGGACATTACCCTGTGCTAAATCTGTAAGGCGTCACAAGCCAGACTTACTGAGAACTCATCCCAGCTGACTGAGAAGAAGGGTAATTATTATTCTATTTGTTGCAGAAGTGTTGCCAAATTAGTCAGTGGTAGCGATCTAACCTATGCAGTATAGCTCAAAGGAGTCAATTTAATGGATACAAAGTACAACTATTAAGAGTTATTTCCAGTGACTTGTCAATCACATAGCTTGTGCGGAACTGCTATAAGGTGGATTGCTGTTAGAAAACATAGGTTGCTAGCCGTTAGTTAACTCTAAATAAAAGGATGAACCTGCGTCATTGAAAGACTGTTTAATTCAGCCTAATTCCTGTTTAATTTTCCCGCTCCAAGTTGTTTAAATAGTCTTATACCACCGTGATTATCCTGGAAATACTTACCAAACAGCTGGAAATGTATGGTTATACTACAAGTTCCCTTTAAATCTTCTTAGACCACCGTAATTATCCTGGAAATACTTACCAAGCGGCTGGAAAGATATGGTTATAATTTAAGTTATCTATTAATAGTGAGAACACCACCGTGTTCATTGGATATATTTCAGAGTTACTGAAAAAATATTGGTTGAATAAACATTTTGTTCTGTTCTTCATGAGTAATGCTCTAATTTATATTGGTTATTGAGTGTAAAATCCTTGATTATTTAAAGATTTGGCCAATAGTGATATACTGCTTGCTGTACTTAGAATTTCTTATATGTCTAGCTTTGTAACCTGTTAAGATTTGTTCAACTGGTTAGCAACTAATCTGCTGTGGTTGAATTTATTCTGTTGAAGTCTGCATAATAAATATAAAAAATTGTTTTACCCTGTTTCTGAGTTTCCTTCTCCATAAAAAAGAACCTGTTGTGTCACTGTTACAAGTATAGCAATCCCTGGTGTCACTGGGACACCAGACTTTGTTGATTTACTTATAAATTGTAATTTGTGTCTGAAAAGATAGCCACCCGAAAAGAAAGGATTAGTCGTTACATAGAAAGTGACAAAGTGACGGCAGATAAGAGCCACATGGCCCATCCAGTCTGCCCAGTTGTGTATTTAAAACTATACTAACCCAAATTTATTCTGTATTTTGTTTGACAATACCCTTATATTTATCCCAAGCATGCTTAAACTGTTCTGTAGTATTAGCCTCCACCACTTCTGATGGGAGGCTATCCCACTCATCAACTACCCTTTCAGTGAAGTAATTCTTACAGACATTTCCCCTAAACCTACCACCCTCCAGTTTATAAGCATGCCCTCGCGTTCTACTACACCTTTTTCTGTGAAAAATGCCCCCCTCCTCCACCTGGTGACGTCCCTTGATATATTTGAAAGCTGCTATCATATCACCCCTCTCTCTTCTCTGCCTTAATTATGATTTCAGTCACAAGGCTCGTTATGACTGCTGCTGTGGCACCAGCTCCTGTTAAGCCTTACTAAAGCTNGCCATACACGGGAACGACTTCGTTCCCGCCGATGATCGGCACCGACAAACGGGGTTATTTTCCCTAGGGAAAATCACCGTTTGCAGGCCATCCACGGAACGACTTAGTTCCCATGATGGCCAATGGGGGAGAGAAAAAAAAAAAAACCTGTAAAAAAAAAAGGAAATAAATTAAAATACACTCACCCACCCAGTGACGGCGTCCCGCATATACAGCGTCCTCTCCGCGCAGGACAGAGACACCGCAGCACAGGGGAAGGTGCTGGGCACCGTTGTGGTGCCCAGCGAAGACATCCGAAAGGTGAGTGCATTTTAATTTAATTTATTTTTTTTTTATTTTTATTTTTTTACAGGTGTTTTTTTTTTTATTATTTTTTCTAAACAAACGAAAATTGGAGATCAAATCGGGAAATCCGTTTGATCTCCGATGTCGTTTGTTTAGGTTTCCCGGCATTTGGTCGCCGTTGGGGGTTTTCGGACGTGTCCATCCACTGACCGAACTTTAATCAAAACTCACGATATTCGTGAGCTTTTGATGAAATTCGGCCCGTGTATGGCCACCTTAACAGATTCCACAGCTAAATGGATATCTTGAATGGTCTTTAATAGCACTGAACCCTTTTACTCTATCCAGAATATCTTTCTCCATCCAATCATTTCTTCTTAAGAGAATCCCCGAAATCATTGACCTAGAGTGGTCTTATTTTATTCTTTCATTGGCTGTGTCCCCCTTGGGCAAGTATTCCCACCTTATGACAATATGGGTACTTCTTATTCAATCTGCTGATGATAGCTGCTCTATTTATCAGCTTGCTTCCATTATTCTGTAACCGGTCTTTATAGAACATAAACACAGAAAACGGAAACACCCTGTTCTTCCTAAACACCAGTTTTAATTCCTCCTGGAATTTTTCTATATTATGGGATTTGTGGAGGAGTTTCAACAGGTTATTTCACAGATTAGGATTAAAGTCGAGATGCCTCTGAACCTTCAGACGAGAATATTGATTTGTCTGACAAACATAAGGGTTTCTCCAACCCTGCGTTCTCAGATATATTTATTACTATGGATTAACCTGCATCTTTTTGCAGTAAGCTTCTTTAAAGCCTCTTTAGTGATACATTTGTTTGTCAAGGCAGATGGATAACATCACAGCTGTTTAATGAATCTTATTTATTGGCTGAATGCGATCACCAAACTACGCTGTAAAAATTACACGTAATAACACAAAATGGTTATAAGGAGAGCAAGTGATTCTATAAAACACAACAATGCATTAAACAAAAATAAAATGAAAAACAAATTTTAAAACTCAGACAACGAATTAAAACAGGAACCAATGTAAAATGCATCAAATGATGGTCATCACAGAATCCAACATTGTCAGTCCTGCGTGAGAAATTGACTATAATAGAGATTGAGGCCTAAATTTACTAAGCAGGGAGACTGACAAGGGGATGTTGACAAAAGCAAGCAATCAGATTCAAGCTGACATTCTCCAGTATGTGAAATAAAGCTGAGAGCTTGAATCTGATCCACTTATCAATCTCACTGCTTAGTGAATTTAGGACTAAAGCTCCAGTACTTCCATAAATGCAGACCTACACAATAGAGGTGGAATGAACATAGGACCCTGTTGAAAGACAGAACAGTGTTTTAATCCCATTACAGATCTTGCTTTTCTTATCTAACAAGGAATACTTCTAGTTCCTTTGGATGATCCTTGTTCTTTTTTGGATTGATTATTCTACAACTTTGTTTATTAAATGCTCATTTAAGTCAAATAACATTTTAGTTAGCAGTACCTGAGCAGGGCAAACGGCTTCACAAAGTTTACATGCAATACAGCGCTCCTCTCCAGATGGATATCTGCGCAGAGCATGCTCACCACGGAATCGTGGACTTAAAGGGCCCTTCTCAAAGGGGTAATTAATAGTTGCTGGCTCCCGGAACAAGTAACTTAATGTCATTCCTAGCCCTAAAATGTAAAAAAAAAGAAGAAAAAAAGATGGGATAAAGTCTGATGCAGAAACGTTTGAAAGTATAAGTGGAAAGGTAAAAAGTCTTTCCAATATTGAGGACCCACAGCAGCCATTAAGGCATATGCAGTCTGTGGAACACCAAGCCTCTTCACACATTGACAGTAACAATTATGGCCTAAATTTTACTAAGCAGTGAGATTGTAGTGAGAATAAAAAGTGGGAATGTTGCCCATAGCAACCAATCAGATTCAAGTTCACATTTACCAGTGTGTAAAATGAAACAGAGCTTGAATCTGATTGGTTGCCCGGCTCCTATGGTCAGACCCCACTCACTATAGTCTACCTAATTTAAATTTCTGTAACCAAATTCATCACAGTGATATTTTGGATATCAAAATTCAGGAAAAATTTGACAAAAATAATATGATTCAAATAAAGTCCAATTGCTTTACAATCCAATGTCCAAATCATACAAAAAAATAGCAGCATATTTACACTCATTAACTTGAATCATAAAGTAATTTTAAATATAACGTGTAACATTCAATTCTAACTTTGTTGTCAAACAGTTGTTTCCATGCCTTATTGGCATCATCATCAAGGGCATCCATTTGTCTAGTGGCTGCATCACACAAGTATGCGTTGAAATATCCTTGCTATTTATTCCCCATACGAATAAGTTGCTCACCTGAAATTGCTGCTATCAAGCCGATACTAAGTATTTAATTGGACTATCATGTCTTAACAGGACTCTATTGCCCAGATTTAGACTTACAAGCGAGTGGGCAAAATCATGTGAAATTGCAGGGTACCAGCATTACCGTTACACTGTTATTAGATTTGATGTTTCCTAGCCTACGCCTAATAACATTGTAACAATAACGCCGGTTCCCTGCAATTTATTATAATAATGCACACTCGCTCGTAAGTTCAATAGTATGCAAGTCTGGATCCAGCCCTTTGTTTAGAGTTTGGTCTGTTTTGTATTTTACCTATTTTTGGACTTCATATGGACTTGGAAAAATTATATGAATCATATTTTTTTTTGAAGTATACATTTTTTGTATACTTTAGTATTTTGATTAAATTGAAATTATCCAAAATATGGTGTCCCGCTCATCCTGGAGTGTGATCCTCTGGCAACCTCCCTGGTGCTGCAGGTGTCCCTTGTCGCTGTGCGTTTCTGCTGGAAGCCTGTAGTGCCCTCTACAGTCAGTGTCTTCAGGGCCTCCTACATCTCTAGCTGCCACATGGTCCTTCCTCCCGGGTTCTGGCCTCCTTGCCTCCGGGTCCTTCGTCCATTGCCGAGTCTCCTTTTTTGGTGAACCTCAGCATGCTGCTCTCAGACAGGGACCATCTTCATAACAGGTGCCTGCAGTCCATTCTGTGAGTTCCCAATTGTTGCTGTTCTCTTGGCCGTTTTTTCTTATTACACCCTGCAATTTTTCTACATCTCTATTGACTCTGGCCTCATACCAGATGGAACTAATTGAGGGTTGGGTGTACCCCAATGAGCCCATCTCCTTAACTTTTCTCAGGACATACTCTTATAGCTGTGATCTCTGCTACTCCTCCTCCCTTCTACTATCCTTGCCACCTACTTTGCTTCCTAACAACTATGGCGAATAAAAATCAGAAACTTGCATTATTAACTGCTACTGCTATCATCGTCACCAGACCTTGGACCACCGCTTCCCAAGCTGCAAAGGGCCCTTCCAGCCCCTCCTCTCCTGGCGCCGGCCTCCTTGACCCAATGGTCCAGGCAGCTATCTCCAACTTGGTCCAAGACAAAGATTAACCTTCAGCTGGAACTCTGGCAGGGTGTTAGATAATAAATCGCTTCTCTGGGCACTCGGACAGATGCCCTCAAGATGACTGAAGAGTAAGGCTGCCATGCCCAAACCCTGTATAATAAACTCTCCACATTGCGCTCTGAATTGACTCTCTTAAAGAGAAGTAGGAAGACCTAGAAAATGGTCCACATTGAATAATTTACGTATTCTAAATATTCTTGAAACCTCTAAAATTCCTCAATTCCTATGCTTCTATCTCCCTCCAACGGTCCTTCTTTCTGAACTTTCCCCCATCTACCCATGTTCTCCCTGCTTCGTACTTAAACTCTAAGCTTTCTCCCTCCCTTTCTCTCTTCCTAGGACCACACCATTGCTTTCATTCTCAATTCTCCCCCCTCAGCATCTCTTTAACAATAGCCCCCATTGGGCTACCCTCCCTGCGCGAGCCTGTATGTTCACCCTCCACCAACTACCCTTGATCTTGTCACGTACATTACCCATCCTGGGTCTTTACTTGCTTGACCATTCCTGGGTTGTTCTCTATCAGGGTTTTTCACCTACTACCATCCCCCTCCTTTTTTAGTGGCATATTCATTTCTCTTTCTCTAATTCTTTATTGCCCACTCTTCCTAAGCTCTCTGAACCCACTGGGTTTTTTAAATTTGAAAAACATTTTATTGAAATTATATAACAGAATAAAAAAAATCAAAACATTCATCTCTCTCAAGAACTACCTTCCCACGTTTGTTTGGCGTCACTGAACTCCTCCACTCCACCCTCCCCCACACCCTTAAACGCTTACATGTCCTCGATCTCATTGCTCCATCCTCTGACGCATAACGTGCCTCCCTTAACCAGCCCATCTCTCTAGACCAGTGGTTCCCAAACTGTGCGCAGCGGCTCCCTGGGGTGCAGCAACACTCTCATTGTGGTGCCGCAGAAAGTTTTTTCGGACGTGGTGCCATGTTGCTAGTGTTACTTAGAAGCACAGTATTACGTCTTGTATAGGAGCAACATAAGATTTGATATCAACCTGAAGTATTTGTCTTTACCTAAATAGTTGTTACACTATTTTGACTCAAAATCTTAAAAATTGGCAATTATGTTGTCCTAGGAATGCCTTGAAAAATTATGGAGACCCTAAGGGTGCCTCCACTGAGGTAGTTTGGGAACCACTGCTCTAGACCCTTGATGGTCAACCTGTGACACTCCAGATGTTTCCAAACGACAAGTCCCATCATGCAGACAGTCAGTGACCTCAGCCACCAGAGCTAGAGATTATATATATATATTTATTTATATTACATATGTATGTATATATAGTGTAAAATTGTTCACAATTAAAAAAATAAAAGATAATAGAAATAGAAATATTATAGTATAAATATATATTTATAAAAATCAGGGTTGCCAGCTATAGACAGGTCTGGGGGCCATTACTGGACTCTGTTCATTAAATTCATGTCATTGTTTAATAAAAATTAGCCCTACCCCAAAAATGTGTTTTTTTGTGGTAAAATAAATAAATAAAATAAGACGGTTTCTTATTATCGGGGAAACACGGTAGGTAAGAACCTTCCTGATGACTCTTCTACAAACTGATCTACTACCTACTAGACCAGAAATATAATATATTCTCTCCCTAAACAACCCATGACACAAGGGAGGTCTGACAGTTTTAGAGTTAGGACCCCCACATGCAAAAAAGCCTTGTGAAGCCAAATTCAAGTTAGTTAGAAAAATGCAGTGTTATGCATGTTATGATTTTCAAAACATTTCTCACCTCTAAACAGTTCAGTCCACAGAAGTGTCTGGGCTGCTCGGTCAGTTACAGACTTCAGGTCTGTTGCCTCCTCTCTGGCATTTACATACTCTAAGGGTTGAGAAGAAAAGACCTTAAATAATTTTATAAAACATTATATATATATATATATATATATATATATCTATCTATCTATCTATATAATAATGATGTACAATTCAAACAATATATTGCAATGAAACCAGTTTTGCAGCTTTTAGCTAATAATGACGCTTTATACACACTGCTTTAACCTTGCTAAGTACTAGATTTTTGTAAATAAATACAAAAATATTTTTTACATTTTTAGTAACATTTTTAAAATAAAACGTAACAATTTAAGGTTAATTCTTTCCCGCCCTGATCGGAAGGGAGTTCACGCTACAAAACATCAGTGGAGTCAAACTGAGGGGTGTAGTTTATAATACTGTATCCCTTGTTGGGGGATTTTACCGATACAACCGGTGGCTCTGCAAATGCAACATGGCGCATTAAAGCCATTCCAGTTAAAAAAAAAGTCAAATGCCGCTCCTTCACCCTTGAGCCCCACTGTGCACCCAAATAGCATTTTACAACCATATATGGGATATTTGTAAAATCTGTAGAATCAGGGGATTACATTTTAAGCTTTGTTTTTTTGTTACCATCTGCCCACAATAAAAAAAAAAAAGATTGACATGGAAAATTTGCTAAAAAAAAGGGAAATATTAAAGTTTTACCCTCACTTTGCTTTAATTCCTGTTAAACACATAGGGGGGAATTCACTAACTGACGATTTCTGCAGAGATATCATATCGTCAGCATTCGTCAGTGATCTGAAATCGTCAGTGAATGGTGATGCATAGTATTCAGTAAGTGACGTTTTCTATTGACGATATGTAATGTCTGACGAATGCTGA